>JAJJWW010016618.1:0-158970 GCA_023531295.1 Papaver armeniacum
TATACCCCAGATTAGTTTGGGTATACCCCCAATCCGCCATGCGTAAAAAAAAAAGTACAAGTCAAGCACCCAAATAATATTTTTTGAATTTTCAAGGCTAAGTTTAGAAATCCATGGCTTCTGTAATCCCTGGATTCAAAAATATTCCTAGTACAGGTATGTCTTAACATTCTTTTATATATGCTTTTAGTAGGCAGAACTTGAGAAGTGAAAAGATCCATTTTTGTGGAACGGATGAGGGAGTACAATTTAGATGCATTAGACGAGCAATGTAGAGACGAGCAAAAATATGCCGACGGGGAGTACAAAAATTCTGATATTCTGATATACAGGTATCACATGGAGTATTTTGGAGAGTGCATGGGTCATATGTATCTTATTTTACGGGACAATGGTGTCAGAATCCAATTGCTTCAGTGTCTTTGAGATGTGGATTGATTACAGTGGGTGGAAACTTATATGTCGACCTAGGCGAATTAGCAAATCAGTATGCGCATGGTGTTTCCATTAGTCATTCAGATTGCCGTTTCTTAAAGGTATTTGTTGAAGGAGATGGTGATGAGGATGAGTTGAAGGCATTGATACTTTTACCAGATCACAAGATTATCTCTTATGATCTCAATAAAAAGAGTTCCAAAAAGATTTGCGATTATCCGATGGATCAGTATGTTCACTATTCACAACATGATTATATAGGTTCGCACACAGGTTTTATTTAAAAATAGAAACTTTCATTATTCAAATATCATCTTCATTCCGGACAAGGTTTGGTTTAGATGATGACCAAAGGGGAAAGATGCATATTCCATTACATATTATAAAGATAAAGAGATTGACAGACTTGATAACATATCAAATAACTGAGTTTTGTTCATGTATATTGATCTCAATTCTCACTATGAAAAGAAACCATCAATGAACTCCGGCCATTATTGACTCACACTAATAACCCAAACCTTTCTTAGTTACGAGGTGGTGGATATCGTGGATACCTTGGATAAGGGTACCTTGGATAAGGATAATATGCTGGTGGTGGTGGGGAGCTTGATCCATATGGGATTGGGAAACGTCTTGGTGGTCTTATTGGTCTTTTTGGAAAGGAAAATGGTGGTAATTTTGGGATTGTGAATTTTGGGAATCCGAGTTTAGCAGAGGTAAGATCTGGCTTATATGGTGGAGGAGATTTTGGGTTCAAAGGCTTTACTGGCTTCTTTGGTGGTTTTGAAGGCACATAATGAGGTGGCTTCTTTGGTACTGGTGGTGGTGATTTCTTAGGTGGTGTTGAAGGCACATAGATTGGCTTCTTTGTTGGTGTTGGAGAAGGAGATTTAAGCTTAAAATTAGGGATTCTCCCGAATGCATCAGCTGGAAATGGGAAACTCAAAGAGACTAGTACTACTAGAAGAGCACTAGTAGTAAACAAGAAAGCCATTGAGGCTCTCTTCCCTCCTTTTGCTCCCATAACACTCATTTTCTAAGTTTTGGTGTGATCTTAAACATAATTCTCTGCTCATTTATAGAGGAGAGCAAGGAGAGCCAGTCATCATAATGCTAAAATAACCTATTAACTGTTTCAATTCGGAACGGGCGGGAGCACTATATACCATGAATAAGGTTTATCAATCTCTTCTGGCAATTTGAGCAAGTGTAATCAATGGATGTCAATAATTAATTATTATTATTATAGCTGATCAATGGATGTCATAAATAAATACGAAATTTAGACCGCTAAAAGTTTGAATTCTGGTCATCCAGTATTTTTGGAAACCATTTTCTAAAGACACATTATACATTTTTCTTAATAAATTACCACCTTAATATACATGATATATTTTTTGAAGCAGTTTGTCTCTTAATATATAATATTCATTTATAGGATTATTTATCTCTTTTCAGTTAAATTGCTTCAGGTATTGATCTTTACACAGCATGTTAGAGTCATCCTAATTAGAATTAGATTTATCAAAAACAAAAATATAAAGAATCATATTTATTTCTGGATATTTATTATCATTTACTTGAAGAATCCATATATCATTTTCCTAGACAAAAAGCCAGACTTCATTTTCATTGTTGACTGGACTTAGTCATCGGTCTTTGAATGGTCATTTATTAGGGTGGTAGCCTTTGCAAGTTGTACATTTTGGGCAATGCATGGCCCCTATATGAGGGGAAATTTTGATCTCGCAGCGCGCGAGCATAATTAATTAGCGAACCTTAGTAAATCGGATATTAAAGATCTGACATCATCTAAATGTGGACTTAATCACAGTTAGAGCTTCTCCAATGGTTGTTGTATGTATTTCCTATGTGGCAACACAAACAAGACATCTTTATTCCAAATTTTCCTCAAGTCTAGGTGAAAAAAGTTATTGATCTCCAATGGTGTTGTTTGTGATCATTTTCTTATTAAATTTAAATTTTATGTTTAGTAATTTTAAGATTTTATTAGATCTAAAAATGATTATTTATTGTATTAGAATTAATTTTAGTAAATAAAATATATTTTTTAATTTAAAAAAGGCGACTAGGATGGTAGACAATGTCAAAGGGGAATGTGGGAAACTAGACATTCCCTTGACATTTTCTACCTAAAGTCATGCATACATTGATTTATGACATTCGGGTTGGAGAATGATTTTAGAGAAAATGGATGTGCATCCTAGGTGGATTTTGACATTTATCTCCATACACATGCCATCGGAGAAGCTCTTAGACACCCGAGTTTAGAGTGAACTTCCGTATCTTTAAATGTTTTTTCATATATTTTCTTTCCCAACTGTATCAGTTATCAAATTTTTCATATATTCACTTTTCAAATTATCTCGATTATCTAATTTTTCCTTAGTTAAGCACCATTTTTTCCCCACGACTTTGTTAAATATCTAGATTTTACATGTCAAACAAGTAAACCTCTCAATCAAAATAAGCGAGAAAAGCTTGGCAAGACATCTAACGGATCAAGTCTGTAAGGCGTAAGCTAATTCTCTCTTAAACTTTGATCCGTTATTGATAATAAAATAAAAATGTGTTGATGTTTTTGCAATCTTGTTATAGCAGTACAACAATCTTCATTGATATCCCCAATTAATAAACACAGACTGAGAAAAGGTCGACATCATTGACGGAGTACCTAACATTAGTAAGGAATTTGCTCGAAGATAAAAAAACGATCACCAAGCTGTTATAATAAACAAAAATCTTAAACTTCGTCACATGTCTTTGGTTGCAGCCACCAAAACCTGAATTAAGCTTGTTAACAGGACTCCCATCTGGTTTTGCTTTAACATAAATTCTTGAACCCATGAAGAAGATACAACATGCAATGAACGATAAACTCTGGACATGACAATCTAGTTAATCAGAATTGTGGAAAGAGATAAGAGGATTGATTTAAATCCCACAAAGGTTTTCGTTAAAAAAATAAAAGAAAAAAGATACAATGATCTTTAACTTGGGCCAGAAATAAGGAAACTGAGTTCGTTGGAAATGAATATATTAGAAAACGGGCATCCAACTCAAAACCAATTGGCAATGAGTGGAGAGGCCTAATAAATTATAAACTAGCAGGATCTTAAATAACCCAACCATGTGGGTCTAATAATCTCAACACGCGCCCTCACGTGTAGCCTCCGACGGTCTTACAAACACGTGGACAATTAAATCGGGTGACGCGAGTAAAGGTGCGGTCAACTGACTCGACACAAATAGCCTGCTCTGATACCATATTAGAAAACGGGCATCCAACTCAAAACCAATTGGCAATGAGTGGAGAGGCCCTGATAAATTATAAACCGCAGAATTTTAAATAACCCAACCATGTGGGACTAATAATCTCAACAGAATATATGAAGATACGCAAGTTCACTCTAAACTCGGGTGTGGTTAAGCCCACATTTAGATGATGTCCGACGACTAAGAAGCTGCTAATTTAATTATGCTCGCGCGCTGCGAGACGATAAAATCATGCATTTACCATACAAGTACCTTTCATTTATGTTTTGAATTTTCTCCAGTCAGCTGGATTTGTCATTGTTTTTATAATTTTGATCCCCACCCACACTCGATATATCAAGAGATCTTAGTGACCATTCGTACGTATACGTTAAATAAATGATGATTTTGATGGCGATGAGATCACCATTTTGATCGAGCTGAAAAAATGATGAGGTCAAGATCTTGGATTCTTTATTGTGTCCGAGTCCCTTTAGCATGTATATATCGCCTTTCAAGCCATTAGAGCCCAAAATTAGTTTCCTTTAGCATATCCAATATCAAGGTTTGAAAAACGGGTCACGGCTCAGGTCACGGACACTAGGTGTGACCGTTATAATGTGTTTTCTCAGGTGTGAGCACGTTTTGGGCCAAAAACGCGTTATATAGTCAAAAAACGCGTTTTTTTGAAAATAACGGGCGTTGTAACGTTTACATAGGAAATAAAAAAATTATTGATCAATTTCCTATGTTGGTTATAGCGTGCGTGAAAACGTTTTAACGAGTCTAAAAACGTTGTTACAAGGTATTTTAATTTTTAATACTCCCCACGTCCCTAAATAGATGACCTATTAATTTTTAAATTTTGTCCAACTAATAGATGACCTATATCATTAAGAAATTCTAATACTACCATTTTATTTGATTATTGTTAGTATAAAAAATGTGTATAATTCGATAGTCATGTTTATATTCTTTTCACTATACAATTTACGAAAGTTTGATAAAATTCGTGTCGGTAAATTATAGCCACTAAAATTTCGTCGGCAACAATTAGCTAGGTATACTTGTCCCTTTATTAGATCGCAGAATTTTCCATCAAATGCCAAGAAGTAGGCAGGGTTTTAACAAGTCTATATGGTATTAGACTACTAGTTCTAAAAGTTAATCATTGAATGCTTAAAAAATTCGGTAAAGTAGGAATTGCATTATGAGTTAGGTAGAGTCAATCAACCCATTATCAGATTCGATTTAAAATTGCACTTCTTATAAGATGAAATAATTATTACGTCCAAATCATGTACCCACCACCATTGCATGATGATGCATATATAGTTCTTTCTTTTATTTCATTTTAAGTTTTAACATGTACCCCGTGAGTCCGTGACCACGTCCAAATCATGTACCCATTTTAACATGTACCCACCACCACGTCCAAATCATGTACCCATTTTAGTCTTTGAAAGAAGTGAAGAACTAAAGCAGATTCCTTGATTCATGAATTAAAGATTGAAGTTGGTGACCAAAACGTGGGTACATGATCACACTATTTTTTTCTTCTTTCATTGGGGGAGGCAACGAATAATAGGTCGCGTCAATTTGTTTTTCATTTCCTTCTCTTTTAGAAAACAAAATCATAACACTATTTTTTTAAATATTTAATTCGAAGTTTTCACTTTTCAATCAGAGAAGAAAAAAATCAAAAGAAATGGTAAGAAAGTTATTTACACGGTTTATAACATGCGTGATAACGGGGAAAATAGTTCTAAAAAAACGCACGTTAAATTGTTATTTAGAAGAAAAAACATTCAAACTAATTTTAGAAAACGGTTACAACGTATGAAAAACGAAAACGGGTACTATAAAGCTGCCCGCTTTTTTCCTATTTATCGTCCTAATAAAGGCACGGGGTTCGAGGACCCTCACGGCCACGGTATATGGGTGTGACCGTTTTAACGGTCGTTTTTTCGGTTAAAACGGACGTTTTTAAAACCTTGTCCAATATCCAAAGCCCATTTTCCAGTAGCACGTACCAGGTTGGGCAGAGATAAACCGCATAACGATCTTATCTCAAGATATGGTTAAGTTTCATTGGAAACAATGAAGAAATAATGAAATCGGATCTCAAGCAGTGAAGTCGCGGACTAGGTCGCTATCTTTAAGGTATTTTGCGACTCGCCTCTTGATTGTGCTAGCAGTCAAAAAAATTGTCGAACACCTATGGGATAAAACAGCTGATTCACTCTCTTGTTCGATTTCTCTGCACCTTTAGAAATCGAACCAACTATCACTCTTTCTAACACTTGCTCAGAATCGCCTAGTAAAATTGGATACTTTCTCTTTTCAGAAAACCAGCCTTATAAAGGCTTAAGAGAATCAATTAAGTTTTAATGGAAATTAATTCTGATTAATTACCCAAAATTAATCTTCCGTAACGATCATAAAACAATTGAGAATATAATGCCAAAATTAATGAAAATTAATTCTGAGAATAATTTCTTAAAACGTTTTTTTTTTTTAAAACCAAAAGTCAAATTTGCAAAAATTATTTTTCAAATCACCGGACCTCCCAAGACCCCAAGGCCCCTCTCTCCGGACTTTGATAAATAATATAGATATATATATAATATACCTACACAAATGTATGGGGTGAAACTTGAACCCAAGTCTATAGTGTGGGAGCCCAAAATAATACCACCACACTATTTCTCTAAGTTTGATATAATATTACAAAACTATGTTTTTAAATATATATATATCTCCCAACAATCCCCCACCGGCTCATCTGCCTGGGCAACCTGTCGGAGAAAGTATTAGGTCACCTTCCGTGTCGCGGGTGGAACAGGGAGAGGTCACACCATTTTAGTAGGATTTACGCATTCACGACCGTTAAAATAACATGCCCACTTTATCCCTGCCCAGAGCAGTTCGGTTAGATTTGTTTTAGATATAGATCTTTAATTGGACACATTATAGAATCAGATTTTATTTTTATTTTTTGGATTATCGCACTTGATATATCATTTTCCTAGACAAAAAGACTTCATTTTCTAGTGTTGACTGAACTTAGTCATCGGTCTTTAACAGGATATTTGTTACATTTATTATGGTGGTAGCCTTTTTATTTGCAAGTTGCACTTTTCTGGGCAATACATGGCCTGTATTCGATTTTAGTTTGTGCATTATTATCAGTGACACACTTGCAATGACAAGATCTTACGTATAACACACAAGTTCCTTTCGATCACTTCTTATTAATTTTTATTCCTAAAATTCTAATATATTTTTCGTTTGAATTTTCCCCTATCAGTTAATTAGCTTGATTTGTCATTGTATCCTCAAGAGGTTTTAGTGTCTAGATCAAGGTTTGAAAAAACAGGTCATTTGCTCGAGTCACGACCATCGGGCATTGACCGTTATAACGCGTTTTGACGGGTGTGAGCACGTTTAGGGCAAAAATCGCGTTATTTAGGAAAAAGACGCGTTTTTTATACGTTATTCTAAAATAACGGGCGTTATAACGGTTAAATAGAAAATGAAAAATAATTATTGTTTGAA
Organism: Papaver armeniacum; assembly: GCA_023531295.1. NCBI lineage: Eukaryota > Viridiplantae > Streptophyta > Magnoliopsida > Ranunculales > Papaveraceae > Papaver > Papaver armeniacum. The sequence continues at coordinate 7,273 of JAJJWW010016618.1, forward strand.
ATTCCTATCTAGCAGATTTATAACGCGTGGCTTGATTATAACGGGTCTAATAACGTTATTATAACGTTTTCTATATATTATTATTTTATTCTTTTATTTTAAAATATTAATTGTAATTTTTAAATCTTTAATTTAAAATATAAAAAATTGTAAAAAAATATTTTTATATTCATTTTTATTACAAACGGTTATAACTGACGTGAAACAGTAAAAATGGTCTAAAAAACTTACGTTAAAATGTTATTTAGATGAAAAAAACTTAAAATTCAATTTTAGAAAAACGGTTATAACGTGTGTGAAAACGGAAAAACGGTCCTAAACTGGCGCCGTTATTTCCTATTTATCGCCATTATATCGGGCACGGAGTTTAGGGGGACCCTCACGACCCACGGTATGTGGGTGTGACCGTTTTAACGGGTGTTTTTTTGGAAAAAACAGGCGTTTTTCAAACCTTGGTCTAGATATCAGAAGGATCATGGGAAGATCAAAGAGAGGGAAATATTAGTTCCGGATTAATATGGAATAGATGTTTTGTAACATTTTTTTCTTTCAAAAATACACAAACTATTACTTTGATGCCCACGAGATGGTGTCACGATTTTGATAAAAATGATGAAGTCAAGATCTTAATTCCATTTTATGGACTATCCAACTATGTGTGTACACTATGAAACAAAATTTGTATCGTCTCAGCGGATCAGTAGTTGAGTACAGTAGAACCTCCATATAGTGATAATCCATACATTAATAGCCTCTGCATGCTGATTAAAATTGGTATATACATGTGCATATTAAAATAAATTACTTGGCATTGACATGGTCTAATAATACTGTATCTGGTCTAATAATTAAAAGGTGGCACGGGACCTCATTCCGGTTGATGTAGTCTAGATGTTATAAGGAGAAAGAAATTGCCACATTATTGAGAAGAAATACTACAAAATAGATGAAGACTTTTGCATGATGCAAAGTCTCTAGTGCTCTCATGGCCTTCTAGTACTGGAAAAAAGTTGCATTTAAATTGTGTACACAACTGGAGTACCGTTTTTTCTTAGCTTTTTGTTTTACTACGATAACATTTTGTAAATTCTTTTTTTCTTAATAAATTTTTCGGCTTATCCAAAATAAAATAAAATAATAATACAATATATATATATGTTACGACACATCTAATAAGTTAACTTTTTTTTATATATATATATATATATATATATTGATCTCAATGCTCATTATGATAAGAAATCATCAAGGAACTCGGACAAATAGATAGAAAAGTCTTTCTTCCATTATGGACTCAAACTAATAACACAAACGACGCTTAATTAGTTACGCATTGGTGGAAATTTCCTCTGTAGGGGTTAAATATCGCACACGTAGATATCATGCGAAGTGGAACTATTATAAGGGCGAACGTGCTCGCACGTAGCGTATTCCGGATGAGCGGCGGTACGTCATAAGGTCACGAATAAAGTGTAGAATCTGTACGAAGTTAAAGAATACGTGCGAGAAGACTCAATATACGGGTGCAAAGACATCGCACGCCAGATCTGAAAATATGGGCTTTATTAGCTTTCCTCCACTATGTAAAATTCCTATATATAGGACCAACCACCCTTGTGTTGGGGGAGAGATCTTTTTGAGAATCGAGAAGAACTTTAGGAGAGAGAAAGTAATTTTCTCCCCAAGTTAGGGTTTTATCTTCACTTCTTATGAAGTTTGATGTTGTGTAGCGTTGTTTGCATTTAACAAGATTTTGTCTGGAAAGTGTTTGATGGCGTATTTCACATATATTGATGCATATACCACACAACTAAGATGTATTAGAGAAATCTGGTGCATTTGGTTCACACACAGGTTTTATTTAAAATAGAAACTTTCATTATTCAAATATCATCTTCCATTCCGGACAAGGTTTGGTTTAGATGATGACCAAAGGGAAAGATGCATATTCCATTACATATTATAAAGATAAGAGATTGACAGACTTGATAACATATCAAATAACTTGAGTTTTGTTCATGTATATTGATCTCAATTCTCACTATGAAAAGAAACCATCAATGAACTCCGGCCATTATTGACTCACACTAATAACCCAAACCTTTCTTAGTTACGAGGTGGTGGATATCGTGGATACCTTGGATAAGGATAATATGCTGGTGGTGGTGGGGAGCTTGATCCAAATGGGATTGGGAAACGTCTTGGTGGTCTTATTGGTCTTATTGGAAAGGAAAATGGTGGTAATTTTGGGAATCCGAGTTTAGCAGAGGTAAGATCTGGCTTATATGGTGGAGGAGATTTTGGGTTCAAAGGCTTTACTGGCTTCGTTGGTGGTTTTGAAGGCACATAATGAGGTGGCTTCTTTGGTACTGGTGGTGGTGATTTCTTAGGTGGTGTTGAAGGCACATAGATTGGCTTCTTTGTTGGTGTTGGAGAAAGGAGATTTAAGCTTAAAATTAGGGATTCTCCAGAATGCATCAGCTGGAAATGGGAAACTCAAAGAGATTAGTACTATAAGAAGAGCACTAGTAGTAAACAAGAAAGCCATGGAGGCTCTCTTCTCTCCTTTTCCTCCCATAACACTCATTTCTAAGTTTTGTTGTGATTTTAAACATAATTCTCTGCTCATTTATATAGAGGAGAGCAAGAGTAGAAGTTTACCTTCTCATCTAGTCTATCTGTACAATTTGAGTTTTTACTCTTTACTGTCTGCTTTCTTATAGCAAAACCATAACAACTCTAGTTAACTGTTTCCATCCGTAGAACGCATGTGAGCAGCTTAATGATCAAAAGGCCACTACTCTTACTTGAGAGAATAAGACTCCATGCATCAATTACCTCTTTAATACGGTATTTGATAACCATCTCTTCTGGTCTCAATTTGGAGTTTCGGACAAGTGATAATATATAGCATCATAATTAGAAAAAATATACGGTACCGGCAATTATAATGCTAAAACGCCAAACATATACTATATACCATGTAGGTTTATCAAGCAGCTGTAATCAATGGATGTCAATTTAATTATTATTATTATAAGCTGATCCATAAATATGAAATTTAGACCGCTAAGTTTCGAATTCACAAAATTGGTTAAAAACACCAAAATCAACAAATCCTGGGTGAAAAAGACATGTAGATTTTGATACTGTTTAAATGAACAAAAATACAAGAATAGCCAGGATGTAAACAGTTTCATCCTACCCATTTTCAAATATTTTTTTTTTTTTTTTTTTTAATTTACATCAGGATGCATCCTGTTTCATACTTGTTATTTTTAAGTTTAAGTCAGGATGAATCCAGTTTCATAATTGTTATTTTTTTTTGTCCATTTCACCCATATTAATTTTTACTCATCTATTTGAACCAGGTTTTAAAAATATTTAGACAAATGACCCATTTTCCGTTTCGAATTCTGGTCATCCGTATTATCAAGCAATCATTCATCAGTGTGTTATAATGATATATGTCCTACTTCAACTATTAGGGTGGTACTTATCCAAAAAAACCCAACTATTTTTTGGAAACCATTTTCTAAAGACACATTATACATTTTTTCTTAATAATTTACCACCATAATATACATGATTTTTTTTTGGAAGCAGTTTGTCTCTTAATATACATAATATTCATTTATGGGATTATTTAATCTCTTTTCAGTTAAATTGCTTCAGGTATTGATCTTTACACGGTATGTTAGAGTCATCCTAATTAGAATCAGATTCATCAAAAACAAAAATATAAAGAATATATTTATTTCTGGATATTCGCACTTGAAGAATCAATATATCATTTTCCTAGACAAAAAACCAGACTTCATTTTTATTGTTGACTGGACTTAGTCATCGGTCTTTGAATGGTCATTTATTAGGGTGGTAGCCTTTGCAAGTTGTACATTTTGGGCAATGCATGGCCCCTATATGAGGGGAAATTTTGATCTCGCAGCGCGCGAGCATAATTGAATTAGCAGCTTCTTAGTCGTCGGATATTAAAGATCTGACATCATCTAAATGTGGACTTAATCACAGTTAGACACACCGAGTTTAGAGTGAACTTCCGTATCTTTAAATGTTTTTTCATATATTTTCTTTCCCAACTGTATCAGTTATCAAATTTTTCATATATTCACTTTTCAAACTGTCTCAGTTATCTAATATTTCCTTAGTTCTGGCACCATTTTTTTCCCACACGACTTTGTTAAATATCTAGATTTTCTGTCAAACAAAGTAAACCTCTCAATCAAAATAAACAGAAAAGCTTCGCAAGACATCTAACGGATCAAGTACTGTAAGGCGTAAGCTAATTCTCTCTTAAACTTTGATCCGTTATTGATAATAAAATAAAAATGTGTTGATGTTTTTGCAATCTTGTTATAGCAGTACAACAATCTTCTTTGATATCCCCAATTAATAAACACAGACTGAGAAAAGGTCGACATCGTACCTAACATTAGTAAGGAATTTGCTCGAAGATAAAAAAACGATCACCAAGCTGTTATAATAAACAAAAATCTTAAACTTCGTCCCATGCATGTTTTTGGTTGCAGTCGCCAAAACCTGAATTAAGCTTGTTAACAGGACTCCCATCTGGTTTTGCTTTAACATAAATTCTTGAACCCATGAAGAAGATACAACATGCAATGAACGATAAACTCTGGACATGACAATCTAGTTAATCAGAATTGTGGAAAGAGATAAGAGGATTGATTTAAATCCCACAAAGGTTTTCGTTAAAAAATAAAAAGAAAAAGATACAATGATCTTTAACTTGGGCCAGAAATAAGGAAACTGAGTTCGTTGGAAATGAATATATTAGAAAGCGGGCATCCAACTCAAAACCAATTGGCAATGAGTGGAGAGGCCTAATAAATTATAAACCGCAGGATCTTAAATAACCCAACCATGTGGGTCTAATAATCTCAACACGCGCCCTCACGTGTAGCCTCGCGGGTCTTACAAACACGTGGACAATTAAATCGGGTGGCCGCGAGTAAAGGTGCGGTCAACTGACTCGACACAAATAGCTGCTCACGATACCATATTAGAAAACGGGCATCCAACTCAAAACCAATTGGCAATGAGTGGAGAGGCCACGATAAATTATAAAACTGCAGAATTTTAAATAACCCAACCATGTGGGACTAATAATCTCAACGAGAATATATGAAGATCGCAAGTTCACTCTAAACTCGGGTGTGGTTAAGCCCACATTTTAGATGATGTCCGACGACTAAGAAGCTGCTAATTTAATTATGCTCGCTGCGAGACGATAAAATCATGCATTTACCATACAAGTACCTTTCATTTATGTTTGAATTTTCTCCGGTCAGCTGGATTTGTCATTGTTTTTATAATTTTGATCCCCACCCACACTCGATATATCAAGAGATCTTAGTGACCATTCGTACGTATACGTTAAATAAATGATGATTTTGATGGCGATGAGATCACCATTTTGATCGAGCTGAAAAAATGATGAGGTCAAGATCTTGGATTCTTTATTGTGTCCGAGTCCCTTTAGCATGTATATATCGCCTTTCAAGCCATTAGAGCCCAAAATTAGTTTCCTTTAGCATATCCAATATCCAAAGCCCATTTTCCAGTAGCACGTACCAGGTTGGGCAGAGATAAACCGCATAACGATCTTATCTCCAAGATATGGTTAAGTTTCTGTTGGAAACAATGAAGAAATAATGAAATCGGATCTCAAACAGCTGAGTCGCGGACTAGGTCGCTATCTTTAAGGTATTTCGCGACTCTGCCTCTTGATTGTGCTAGCAGTCAAAAAAAATTGTCGAACACCTATGGGATAAAAGCAATTGATTCACTCTCTTGTTCGATTTCTGCACCCTTTAGAAATCGAACCAACTATCACTCTTCTAACACTTGCTCGAGAATCGCCTAGTAAAATTGGATGCTTTCTCTTTTGTAAAACCAACCTTATAAAGGCTTAAGAGAATCAATTAAGTTTTAATGGAAATTAATTCGATTAATTACCCAAAATTAATCTTCCATAGTCAAATAAAAACGGTGAGAATATAATGCCAAAATTAATGAAAATTAATTACAGAATAATTTCTTAAAACGTTTTTTTTTTAAAACCAAAAGTCAAATTTGCAAAAAATTATTTTTCAAATCACCAGACCTCCCAAGACCCCAAGGCCCCGCTCTCCCGGACTTTTGATAAATAATATAGATATATATATAATATACCTACACAAATGTATGGGGTGAAACTTGAACCCAAGTCTATAGTGTGGGAGCCCAAAATAATACCACCACACTATTTCTCTAAGTTTGATATAATATTACAAAACTATGTTTTTAAATATATATATATCTCCCAACAATCCCCCACCGGCTCATCTGCGCAGGGCAACCCGTCGGAGAAAGTATTAGGTCACCTTCCGTGTCGCGGGTGGAACAGGGAGAGGTCACACCATTTTAGTAGGATTTACGCATTCACGACCGTTAAAATAACATGCCCACTTTATCCCTGACCAGAGCAGTTCGGTTAGATTTGTTTTAGATATAGATCTTTAATTGGACACATTATAGAATCAGATTTTATTTTTATTTTTCGGATTATCGCACTTGGAGAATTGATATATCATTTTCCTAGACAAAAAGACTTCATTTTCTAGTGTTGACTGAACTTAGTCATCGGTCTTTAACGGGATATTTGTTACATTTATTATGGTGGTAGCCTTTTTATTTGCAAGTTGCACTTTTCTGGGCAATACATGGCCTGTATTCGATTTTAGTTTGTGCATTATTATCAGTGACACACTTGCAATGACAAGATCCTACGTATAACACACAAGTTCCTTTCAATCACTTCTTATTAATTTTTATTACTAAAATTCTAATATATTTTTCGTTTGAATTTTCCCCGAGAGGTTTTAGTGTCTAGATATCAGAAGGATCATGGGAAGATTAAAGAGTGGGAAATACACAAACGATTACTTTGATGCCCACGAGATGGTGTCACGATTTTGATAAAAATGATGAAGTCAAGATCTTAATTCCATTCTATGGACTATCCAACTATGTGTGTACACCAGGCAACAAAATTTGTATCGGCTCAGCGGATCAGTGGTTGAGTACAGTAGAACCTCCATATAGTGATAATCCATATATTAATAGCCTCTGCATGCTGATTAAAATTGGTATATACATGTGCATATTAAAATAAATTACTTGGCATTGACATGGTATCTGGTCTAATAATTAAAAGGTGGCACGGGACCTTATTCCGGTTGATGTAGTCTAGATGTTATAAGGAAAAAGAAATTGCCACATTTTTGAGAAGAAATACTACTTCAAAATAGATGAAGACTTTTGCATGATGCAAAGTCTCTAGTGCTCTCATGGGATTCTAGTACTGGAAAAAAGTTGCATTTAAATTGTGTAGACAACTGGAGTACCGATTTTTCTTAGTTCTTTGTTTTATTATGGTAATATTTTGTAAATTCTTTTTTTCTTAATAAATTTTTCGGCTTATCCAAAATAAAATAAAATAATAATACAATATATATATATATATATTACGACACATCTAATAAGTTCACTTTTTTCATATATATTGATCTCAATCCTCATTATGATGAGAAATCATCAACGAACTCGGACAAATAGATAGAAAAGTCTTTCTGCCATTATGGACTCAAACTAATAACACAAACGATGCTTAATTAGTTACGCATTGGTGGAAATTTCCTCTGTAGGAGTTAAATATCGCACACGTAGATATCATGCGAAGTGGAACTATTATAAGGGGGCGAACGTACTCGCACGCAGCGTATTCCGGATGACGAAGCTGATGACGTCATAAGGCCACGAATGAAGTGTAGAATTTGTACGAAGTTAAAGAATACGTGCGAGAAGACTCAATATACGGCTGCGAAGACATCGCACGCCAGATCCGAAAATAGGATTTTTATTAGCTGTCCTCCACTATGCAAAATTCCTATATATATGACCAACCACCCTTGTGTTGGGGGAGAGATCTTTTTGAGAGTCGAGGAATAACTTTAGGAGAGAGAAAGTTATTTGCTCCCCAAGTTAGGGTTTTATCTTCACTTCTTTGTATTGATTTCCAAAGCTTAATAAAATTCTTATACGTGTTCTTCATCATGATTTCATAGTCTAGTTAGCAAATTATAAGGGGTGTAGTAGTGGGATTTTCCACTACTACATTTTGGCGCTAGAATACAGCTCGAGGAAGGGATTACACCTGCTTGTGAAAGTTTTTATTAGATTTCAATATTTTTTAAGAAAATTCGTTTTCAGGAGGAATTTGTAGTTGTTTTTCGTTAAAGTTTAACTAAGTTTAAATATTTGTTCCAAAACTTGAAGATCTCGAAAAAGATTTAGTTGATTCGAATATGTAAACAAAGGTGTTATTTCAAGAACAAGCCAACTAAAATAGCATGTACACAAAAGGGGACCAAACCAACATGAATATGCAGCAGAAAACAAGCAAATCAACAGGAATGATAAAGATTATCGGAGCGAAAAAAGGAAGTGGGCGTTTATGGTGTAATATGATAGCAAAATCAGGTGGTAGCGTCGTTGATTTTCATGCAGGAATTACAGGGCAAATCCACAAACGTGATTATGAAGGAAGTAAGATCTCAACTGTGGAGAAGATCTCGCTTCTGCAGGAATGGCAAAAACAGAAGATTGCATTTGAAGCAGACGACATACCAATAGGAAGCTGGGGACGAACAGATCCATTGGTGGTAACCATACCTGCGCGAAGATTGGAGAAAGATAAAGATACGAAAGATGCGGATGAATGGGAGATTGAAGGAACTTTGATAGATATCGGAAGCTCAGTTGACATCTTTTTTTATCGCATGTTCAAGAACATGGGATATGACGACACAGACTTAATGCCAACTGCATACAACATCCATGGATTCAACAAAGCAACGAACAGACCAAAAGGAGAGGTAATTATAAACATGCCGCTAGGAGAAATACAACCGCAGGAAACATTGTGCGTAGTGGATGTGGATTCATCGTACAACATGCTTTTGGGAAGACCGTGGGTGCACGGTATAAAAGGCGTAGCATCAACTTTGTACCAATGTATACGTTTCCCAATGCCGAGTGGAATAGGAGAAATCGGAGGAGATACGGAAAGAGCGAAAGCCTGCAATCAATTAGATGTCAAGAACTACAAAGGGAGAGCAAGGAAGCGAAAGGATATATGGAGGAAGGCGAAACAATTAATGAAAGAAGAAGAATTCAGGGTATATATGGTGCGAGCGAAAGAAGGTAGATGAATAGCAAGCGAAATCACATATGAAGAAAATGCACCAGCAAAGAAGATCAAAGAGCCATCCCCGCTAAGCGAACCAAAGGCAAACTTCATTGCAGCAGATTCAACTAAAGAAGTAAACATAGGGACTGAAGAGGAGCCAAAGATGATAAGGATAGGGTCCGGGATGGAGGCCGAAGAATAAGAAAATACAATTAACCTTCTGAGAAAGTACAACGATGTCTTCGCGTGGGACATGGATGAAATGCCAGGTATAGATTCTGATGTTCCATGTCACAGGTTAGATATCAGGAAGGATGTGCGTCCATTCAAGCAGAGGATAAGGAAAATAGCAACCACCTATCACCCACAAATAGAAGCTGAGTTGCAGAAGATGTTAGACGTAGGAATAATACGACTAGCAAAATATCCATCGTGGATAGCGAACATGGTGGTGGTACCAAAAAAGAACAAAGGGATAAGAATCTGCATCGACTTTAGCGACTTGAACAAAGTGTGTCCAAAAGATAGCTATCCATTACCAGATATACCACAGATAGTAGAGGCTGCATCAGGGTATAAAAGATTATCACTAATAGACAGGTATAAAGGCTACAATCAAATTCCATTGGCAGAAGAGGACCAGGAACACACGACTTTCCTCGCACCAAGAGGATTATATTGTTATACCAGAATGCCTTTTGGTTTAAAAAATGCAGGTGCTACTGTTTATGGGTAAAAATCGTTTCTGGATTTCGGTAAATTCAGTAGGTGAGTGAGAAACTGGTTTCAAACCCTAAACAAATGTCTTTGCACGTGAGCACTTCATAGATTCGAGAGATCAATACCGTACAAGTCCGGCCTAAACAAAGAGATGGCCGTTCCGGACTTGATTCGGTCGAGAAAGTGGAGGAGAAGGGTTGATTTGGGGAGGGAAGCAAAGAAATGTGTTGAGACCGAGAATAATTCTGGGAGAGTAGTGTCTCGACTTGTATCAAAAAGTGGAAGCTTGGAAGCTTGCAAGAGATGAAAACTTTTGGAGAGCTTGCAAAGTTGCCTTTTACGAGAGTGTAGTATTTTTCTTCCGACCGAGACTTGTTGTACGGGTGGAAATAGGTAAGACCTATTTATACAAGTCGAGATTGAAACGTATCTGGCCTCATGAAGGAAGAGAGTAAAGGGTGAAATAATGGGAGGAGGTGGTAACCGCAAAGGTGTTTATGGGTGAAAACGTTTTCACCATTATTTCCTCATTTATTTGACCGCTTTATTCCTTTTCACGCTTTCTTAATGCGAGCGTAGTGTACGGCGCAAGTTTGTGACCGCCAAACCAAACCCCGGAAAGCATCCCCCAGTTTGTGTTGATATCTCGAGTGTTGGTAGCACCTTGATTGCAAGTGGCGCTGCTAGTGGCGCGTGTGGCATGTGCCATTGGCATGTGCGGAATGCCCTTGTTGCGGGTTGTACTTAGAGCGCATGTGGCAATGCCAGAGTTGCTAGTGGCGTGCGTGGCATGTGCCAATGGCATGTGCGGAATGCCTTGGTGGTAGGTTGTACGTGGAGTGTAAGTGGCAATGCCGGAGCGGCTAGTGGCGTGTGTGGCATGTGCATGTGCGGATGCCTTGGTGGTAGGTTGCATGGTTTGCAAATTAGGCTACCAGCGTAGGTTTTGGCATGTTCTAGTGGCGCGTGCGGTCGAATTGGCCTAGGTTGCACGGCTTGCAAGTTAGGCTACCCGCACGCGTGGGGCCACGGCTAGGTGATGAAGGGTACCGGCGAGCGTGTTGGCATGTGCCAATGGCATGCGTGGCCGTTAGGGCGTGGCCTTGGTAGGAAAAGCTACCGGCGAGCATGTTGGCATGTGCCAATGGCATGCGTGGCCGTTAGGGGCCGTGGCCTTGGTAGGAAAAGCTACCCGGCGAGCATGTTGGCATGTGCCTATGGCATGCGTGGCCGTTAGGGCCGTGGCCTTGGTAGGAAAAGCTACCGGCGAGCATGTTGGCATGTGCCAATGGCATGCGTGGCCGTTAGGGCCGTGGCCTTAGTAGGAAAAGCTACCGACAAGCATGTTGGCATGGGTGGCCGTTAGGGCCGTGGCCTTGGTAGGAAAAGCTACCAAATGAGCATGTTGGCATGTGCCAATGGCATGCGTGGCCGTTAGGGCCGTGGCCTTGGTAGGAAAAGCTACCGGTGAGCATGTTGGCATGTGCCAATGGCATGCGTGGCCGTTAGGGCCGTGGCCTTGGTAGGAAAAGCTACCAGCGAGCATGTTGGCATGTGCCAATGGCATGCGTGGCCGTTAGGGCCGTGGCCTTGGTAGGAAAAGCTACCAGCGAGCATGTTGGCATGTGCCAATGGCATGCATGGCCGTTAGGGCCGTGGCCTTGGTAGGAAAAGCTACCAGCGAGCATGTTGGCATGTGCCAATGGCATGCGTGGCCGACTTGGCCTAGGTTGCACGGTTTGTAAGCCTAGGCGCGTGCGCCATTTTGGCATGGCATGGCTAGGGCCATGCGCAGTGCTTGGCTTGGCGTGACGTGACTAGCGAGCTAGGACCAAGGCGAGTGTGTTTGGCATGCGCATGACTAGCTCGGAGCTAAATGTGGTCGGCATGATTTGCCATTGGCACGAAGGGGAATTAGGGTTTTGTTCGTTGTAACCATAATTTGAAAAAATACCCCCTATTAAATACTGACTACATGCCTTAAATGTCCTAATAAATGTTTTACGAGTTTACCCTTTGTTTAAAAACCACCATCAACATTAAGTCCCCTGCTAGCTCGGAACAGGGGCTTTGTTGCGAGGTAAGCATAAGATGGTTACAAACTATCAACGATGAACCGTAAAGAGAATTGAGGAGGCTCGTCGACCTTTTATAAATAGGATTTGGAATCCTTGCCTGCGGCGGCTTTGCACAAATCGGGAGGTCTGGGCGCAATTGGGAAGTCAAGCATCATTGAGAGACAGAAGTCAGGCGGCATTGAGAAGTTGACGCGAGTTAGGAAACTGAGCGTGCTAGCTGGTGGGACCAGCGCAAGGTAGGAAAGCTGAGCGTGCTAGCTGGCGTGACTTGATGGGATCGGTGCGGACAAGGAGGGAGTAGGCGTTTCTACATATAGCAAAGTTTCCTTATTTTGCCTTTCCTTCACGCGCGGCTTCAATTAGGGCATTATTCATGCTAAAATCTGGAAGCGTTATGTCCCTCATTGCTTCCTTTCCCTTTATAAGATTCCGTATTTATACCCAAAAGTAATTGCATCGTCTCCTCGTTTGAGAAAAGGGTTCTTCTTATCGGGTTTCTCTCTTTGTGATGTCGCACAGAGATGAATCATCTCCTAACCAGCCAAGTTCTCCAAGTGAAGGCGTGAGGTCTAATTCTTGCAAAAGCACCCCAACCAGGGTTATTCGGGCTAAGAAGATCATACCGGTATGTTTTCTTATTCTTCTCTGCTCGTGTTATCCTCTTTTATATGTGCGTAGATATGATAGAACTGGGTCATTTTTTTTTATCTTTTGTAGTGTATGATGGGACCCTCCAGGGATGGCTGCGCCTTTAACTCTTCGGAGAAGGATTTCGGACTTGGTGAAGATCGGTCTTCTTCTCTTGAGGAGGCATTGGTTGGGACTGAATCTTCGTTCCACGAAGCTAGTGAAATCATTAAGGACCTCCCTTCCATCTATCCCCACGAAGAACAGGTGCATATTCAGACTTTCTTGGGTTCGGTGAGCATGGAGGAGGGCGAGAGAACAAGGAAGAGTCTTGGCATGTTGAAAGGTTTCGGTGTGGCAAAGCCTTTCCTCGATCCGGGCATGGGCGGATCGGATCTGTTTCTAGGTTGAAACGTCGGAAAAGTGAACGTGTGGTGGTCTTGGAGGAGAGCGCCATGATTCTTGACCCTGATGTGGATGAATCAAAAAACTTTCTCCGAAGTGTCGCCGAGAAAACCTTCGAAGGAGCATATGACGGAAACGAGACACTCTCTGAAGCTGATCCTAAAGGTGTCGTTGGTGATACCGGAGGGGTCATGGTGGCGTATGCTGGACCAGTCGTCAGGGAGGGCACTGTTGCTGCCGTGGTTGCTTCGGGATGGGATGTTGAGGTTGATGTTGCTAACACCGTTGAATGGAACCTTTGTTGCCCGAGGGATTGCTGGGGAAAATGTTTGAAGATAGTCTTACCCGAAGGGACTTGTACTCCGTCCTTCGAGGGCTAGTTCTTCCCCTTTGTTATTTCTGTTAGCTGCTTTGGTTCCCCTAGTGTCCCTTTGTTTTTGTAAACTCGTCTTTTCCTTCTTCTTCATCAATCAACATTTTGCTTCATGTATATTTTTTTTTTTTGAAAGAGTTGTGGTATGATGGCTCTGCAATGGTTTTCTGGGTTTTTCGATGTATTTCTCTAATATCCGAAGGATTCGCTCGGAAAAGAGATATATTTTTTTTTTTTTTGACAAAGGGAAATCCCTAGGAAAAAATACAAACGGTGTATTCATCATGGGGAATTCTGACTATTAAGAGGAATTGTTAAAAGGAAGTCCGAAAGGGGAGTGATTGGGAAGTACAACATTTTAGGGATTGGATTCCTTGAGCCATCGCGAGTGAACTATCACGCCTTGGTGTGTCTCAGTATTGATGAGCTTGAAATATCCTCCCAAAAGTGGTATCCGCAACCGGATACGGCTCGCCTTCACCTTCATTGGGCAAATCCATTTTTCTTGTCATCCTCCCAACTTGAAACGAGCTTTCCTTAACCACTACATCTCCGATTGAAAACGGGTTCGGACGTCGTGTAACCGTTTGAGCCTTGGCTTCGTTGGTTTCGATAGAAGTTTCCAAGCTTCTTGCGAAGTGTTCAAACAGATCCGGCTCCCCATTTACATTTTTTTGACGGCGTTTGCGCTAGTAATCGCGTAGAGTCCCCATGACGGAATGGGAGAAGGAAAAGGCGATTGCACAAAAGGTTGCTTGGCCAGACTTACTTGCATTTGAAAACCATGAGCTAGCGCCAACGGGTCTTCTCCGGATGTCTGGGTTTCTTCAATAGCTCGTTGATGCGATAACCTGTGGGATGATTTGTTGGGAATTCCTTCGGGCGTGGGCGTCGGCAGAGGGTGTACATCCAATTTCGCTTTGTTGTCGAGTACCCATAAGCGTCCCAATATCATGTCATGATCTAGTTCTTTGACAATGTGGAACTTGCTATGCGTTATAGCGTCTCCTATTTTGATCTCTAGGTTGATGTAGCCATGCGCGTTCAAAGTTTCTCCTCTCAAGCTTTTAATCACAGACGGGGGAATAGGTAGCGTCTTGTTTTGTAAATCCAAATTGCCTTCGAGTGTCTTGAAAGTAATGATGTTGTGGTCCGAGGCCGTGTCGATGAGTGTGTCGTTAAATTCGTTACCTCTTAAACGGGACGTGGTCGTCGAGTCCCCGATCCTCCTTTTTGGTTCGCTTTGTTTGGAAAGCTTGGGCCCTTGGCGTGGTTTCGAGGAGAGAAAAGTCGTTTGCCGGATACAACACGATTGAGAGCTGCGAAAATATCTTGGCGCGCACCTTGGAAAGATAGAGAATTTCGCAGACATGTTGCATCATGGATTGTACAGGTCTCGTGCACCTGAGTCCCAGGAGGATCCGCAATTTCTTATTGGGAGTGGGTCTCGATGCACTCTTTCATCTCTGGTTGGAGTCCTCCCGCTTCTATCTTTTCTTTGAAAATCGCTTTAGTCCGTTGCAATCGCTGGTCGGGTGGTAAACGAACTGTGTGGTAGTGGCGTGCCAGGGTTCGCCATCTCGGCCTCGGTTGGTAGACGTGCGAGAGGTGGCGGATCGATAATATCATCTTGAACCCGAGGCTTCTAGGAGGTCAATCACCTCTTCGATGGGAAACGGAAATCAAAGGTATTTCCTTCGGCCTCATGATGCTGCATGGGGGTTTTAGTGAGGGTCTTTCGTAGCGGGGGTTCCCGTTGCGCCGGCGCTTCACGTTTTGGCTGGTGGCTCGTAGTTGGGGATTTCCTCTTTCCCCTTTCGTTTACTATGTTCACGGAGGATGAGCCGGCATTAAATCGCTTTCTTGATGAGGCGTGCCCGCTCCGCGAGTTTCGCGCGCGTCTTGGTTCGATTTGGCCTAGCTCTTTCTAGTAATCTTTGGTGCTGCCCCATGTTGCGAGATCGTCCGGCGGCTTCATGGAGTTCGGAGAACGTTTGGAAGCGCAAGTTTTCTAACGGGCGCGGTAAAGTGGAACCATACCATTGATGCATGCGTTCACCGGTTGTTGTTCGGTCACGTTTGGGTCGTGACAGTCAAGTGCTTGAACCCCGAACCTTTTGACGAAGTCATTCGGATGTTCATTATCCCTTTGGTACATTCTTCCGAGGTCCGAGAAAGTGACTTGTTCAAATACGAAGAAGTATTTCTTGTAAAACAAAGTGACCATGCTTTGCTCCAGTTGGGAATCTTTGTTCGGTGGGATCTTTGTTGTACCACTATACGCCCTTCCAAATTAAGTGATTTTGAGAATTCCGTAAACGAAGAACGTGATTATATTCATGTTCACCTAGGGATTCCAGAAACGAGAGACATGCTCACATGCGTTCCCAGGTACCATCGTACGGGGTAAATTGAGGAGATGAGTACCCCCTTGGGAGAGGGATTCTCTGCATTTCTGACGGGTAGGGGGGGGTTGGTGATGATGCAAGTCTAACTCATCATTCTTGATTCGGTTGCGGAGAAGTTGTTCCAAATCTTCTCTCGTGACGAAGTTGGGCGACTGATTTCTTTCCAACGGGATTCTAGCACGAGTTTCCTCATCCGTGGAGGCGTGCTCTGCCGAGGTGCTGGCGTCGGGGTTGTTGGAGACGTTCCTAAACGACTCTGGATGACGCGACTCACGTGGTAGTCGCTCTGTCAGGGTCTTGAGAAAAACGAGTACCTCATTTTGCGTTGAAACCATATATGTCTGGGCTCTGGCGAGCGTCTCTTGTCATTCCATCAAATCAGCGATGGTGACGTAAGGACGATTTCCTCTGGTTCCTCCGATCTCTCGTCCCGTCGGCGGGGTAGTTGGAACCTTAGTTGTGGTTGGAGGCGCCATGCTAGATGAAGTATTTGGGGTTGTAGCGGCGGCTCTGGCCCTGGTGACTGGTGGCGCGACACCCGAAGAGATATTTTCGCTGCCATGATTAGAGGGTTGTGCAGAGAGACACTAGAGGAGGCAAGGCTCTGTCCACAGTGATTGGCGGTGTTACACTTGAGGGAGTGCATTCGATGTTACCGTAGTCAGCAGTGATGCAACAATGTTATTGGGAGAGACGCTAACATCGGGGGTGCGTTCCATCTTTGGTGTTCTCGGTGCGCTCCGGACCTAAGTTCCACCATGTTGGGATTTGACGTTCGGGAAACGAAATCGGAGTCGGAGTTGGTATTGTAACCGATAGATCAATCCTCCCATTGTGGTCGCCAATTGTTTATGGGTAAAAATCGTTTCGTCTATTTCGGTAAATTCGGTAGGTGAGTGAGAAACTGGTTCAAACCCTAAACAAATGTCTTTGCACGTGAGCACTTTATAGATTCGAGAGATCAATCTGTACAAGTCCGGCCTAAAACCAAGAAATGGCCGTTCCGGACTTGCTTCGGTCACAAAGTGGAGGAGAAGGGTTGATTTGGGAGGGGAAGCAAAGAAAGGTGTTGAGACCGGAATAGTGCAGGAGAGTAGT
Organism: Papaver armeniacum; assembly: GCA_023531295.1. Classification (NCBI taxonomy): domain Eukaryota; kingdom Viridiplantae; phylum Streptophyta; class Magnoliopsida; order Ranunculales; family Papaveraceae; genus Papaver; species Papaver armeniacum. The sequence goes on from JAJJWW010016618.1 coordinate 24,253, forward strand.
GTCTCGACTTGTATCGAGAAAGTGGAAGCTTGAGAATCTTGCAAGAGATGAAAGCTTTTGGAGAGCTTGCAAAGTTGCCTTTTCCGAGAGTGTAGTATTTTTCTTTCCGACCGAGACTTGTTGTCCGGTGGAAATAGGTAAGACCTATTTATACAAGTCGAGATTGAAACGTACCCTGGCCTCATGAAGGAAGAGAGTAAAGGGTGAAATAATGGGAGGAGGTGGTAACCGCAAGGTGTTTATGGGTGAAAACGTTTTCACCATTATTTCCTCATTTATTTGACCGCTTTATTCCTTTTCACGCTTTCTTAATGCTAGCGTAGTGTACGCCTGCAAGTCGTGGACCGCCAAACCAAAACCCTGGAAAGCATCCCCGGTTTGTGTTGATATCTCGAGTGTTGGTTGCACCTTGAGTGCAAGTGGCGCTGCTAGTGGCGCGTGTGGCATGTGCCATTGGCATGTGCGGAATGCCCTTGTTGCGGGTTGTACTTCGAGCGCAAGTGGCAATGCCAGAGCTGCTAGTGGCGTGCGTGGCATCTGCGGAATGCCTTGGTGGTAGGTTGTACGTTGAGTGTAAGTGGAAATGCCAGACCTGCTAGTGGCGTGTGTGGCATGTGCCAATGGCATGTGCGGATGCCTTGGTGGTAGGTTGCATGGTTTGCAAATTAGGCTACCAGCGTGGGTTTTGGAATGTGCCAGTGGCGCGTACGGTCGAATTGGCCTAGGTTGGAGGGCTTGCAAGTTAGGCTACCAGCGCGCATTAGGGCACGGCTAGGTGATGAAGGCTACCAACGGCGTGTTGGCATGTGCCAATGGCATGCGTGGCCGTTAGGGCCGTGGCCTTGGTAGGAAAAAATACCAGCGAGCATGTTGGCATGTGCCAATGGCATGCGTGGCCGTTAGGGCCGTGGCCTTGGTAGGAAAAGCTACCAGCGAGCATGTTGGCATGTGCCAATGGCATGCGTGGTCGTTAGGGCCGTGGCCTTGGTAGGAAAAGCTACCAATGAGCATGTTGGCATGTGCCAATGGCATGTGTGGCCGTTAGGGCCGTGGCCTTGTAGGAAAAGCTACCAATGAGCATGTTGGCATGTGCCAATGGCATGCGTGGCCGTTAGGGCCGTGGCCTTGGTAGGAAAAGCTACCAGCGAGCATGTTGGCATGTGCCAATGGCATGCGTGGCCGTTAGGGCCGTGGACTTGGTAGGAAAAGCTACAAGCGAGCATGTTGGCATGTGCCAATGGCATGCGTGGCCGTTAGTGGTCGTGGCCTTGGTAGGAAAATCTACCAATGAGCATGTTGACATGTGCAAATGGCATGCGTGGCCGTTAGGGCCGTGGCCTTGGTAGGAAAAGCTACCAACGAGCATGTTGGCATGTGCCAATGGCATGCGCGGCCGTTAGGGCCGTGGCCTTGGTAGGAAAAGCTACCAAATGCGAGCATGTTGGCATGTGCCAATGGCATGCATGGCCGTTAGGGCCGTGGCCTTGGTAGGAAAAGCTACCAATGAGCATGTTGGCATGTGCCAATGGCATGCGTGGCCGACCAGCCTAGGTTGCACGGTTTGTAAGCCTAGGCGCGTGCGCCATTTTGGCATGGCATGGCTAGGGCCATGCCAGAGTGCTTGGCTTGGCGTGACGTGACTAGCGTAGCTAGGACCAAGGCAGAGTGTGTTTGGCATGGCGCAGCTAGCTCGGGCTAAATGTGGCTGGCATGATTTGCCATTGGCACGGAGGGGAACTAGGGTTTTGTTCGTTGTAACCCTAATTTCAAAAAAAAAAAACCCTATTAAATACTGACTACATGCCTTAAATGTCCTAATAAATGTGTCACTGGTGACATTAGGTTATTTTAGGGTTTTACGAGTTTACCCTTTGTTTAAAAACCACCATCAACAGCTACATATCAGAGGATGGTGGAAAAGATATTCGTGAAGTGGATCCACAAGACTTTAGAAGTGTATGTTGATGACATGCTAGTAAAGAGCAAGAAGGCTGAAGATCATGTAGACCATTTGGAAGAAATATTTGAGCGAATGCGTCAATGCAAAATGAAGATAAATCCTGCGAAATGTATCTTTGGAGTGGCATCAGGGAAATTCCTGGGATATATCGTATCAGAAGAAGGAATACAAGTAGATCCAGAAAAGGTGCAAGCAGTTCGCGACATGCCAACACCAGTAACATTAAGGGATGTACAGAAGTTGAATGGACTATTAGCCTCGTTGGGACGATTTATCTCGCGCTCTTCAGATAAATACAAGCAATTCTTTAACATTCTATGTAGGATCGAATATCGCAACATCAATACCTTTGTGAAATCTTTGAACAATACATTGCGAAGATATCGCAGATTGATTGCATAAATGACGCAACAGATGACGACAGCTTAAACACGATAAAGATGTGGAAACCTAGCGAGACTTAGCAGTGTTGCGAAATTTAACATTTGTATACTTGCAATAATATCGCAAGCCAGATCAGAAAATAAAGGACAGCTTAGCTGTCACCCACTATGTAATATCCTATATAAAGAGCCGAACAGGCTTAAGGAGGAGAGAGATCTTTTGAGAATAGGGAGAAAGTTTTGAGGAGAGAGAAAGTCTAGAATAATGGTTGTATTCTCGATTTCATTTCCTTCTTGTAAAATTTCTAACTCAATTAATAAAAGTGTGATTGTTGATGTTAAAGATGTATTGATTATTATGGATTCTTGTGAGGGATGTATTGTGGGAATTCCTGCAACTACATAATGGCGCTTGAAACAGGGACTGGCATATAAGATTAAAGATTTTTACTAAGACTGTTCAAATCAAGAGAATGATGAAACAAATCAATAAATCAGTTAAGGAAGAGAAAATTAAAATCAAGGAATGCAACAGAAAGTTGGAGTGTAATTTGATTACAAAAACAATGATTAATGAATTCCATGAAAACACCAGAGGGAGAATACATAAACGAGATTTTGAAGGAAAGAAAATCATGATGATGGAGAAGGTATCACCCTTGAAAGATTGGGAAAACAGAAAATTACATTCACATCAGCAGAGATACCAAGAGAAAATTTGAGCCACACATCTCCTTTGGTAATTACAGTAACCACACGGAAAAAAAAGAGGAAATCAGCAGAAACTATGGAAGAATGGACGGTAAACAGAACTTTGGTCGATACATGGAGTTTGGCGGATATAATGTTTTACCATGCATACAAAGGAATGGGGTACAAAGATGAAGAGATGTCTCCTTCACAATATCATATTCATGGCTTTGGAAAATCTACAACAAAACCAAAAGGGGAAATAGAGATGCGAATTTTGCTAGGAGAGATTGAAACACAAGTGACACTATGTGTGGTGGATATGGAATCTCCGTACAACATGTTGTTGGGAAGGCCATGGATACACACAATTAAAGTTGTAGCGTCAACATTATATCAGTGTATTAAATTTTCTATGCCGAGTGGGATTGGTGAAGTTAGAGGGGATGCTGATCAAGCGAAATTATGTTATCAAATTGAAGTGAAACAGTACGAAGGACGTGCAAAAAAGCGAAAAAGTCGCAGAAAAATGGCGAAGGAGGCAAAGAAAGAAGAAGAATTTAGAACTTATATGATAAGAGCAGAGGAAGGAAAAGGAATACCCAGCAAAATTTCGAAAGAAGGGAATGAACTTGCAAAGGAGATAAAAGAACCAACACCAATGGGAGAACCTAAGACCAGTTACACCGCGGAGGAACCAACAAAGGAAGTGAATGCTGGAACCGAAGAAGAACCCAAAATACTAAAAATTGGGACTAAGATGGAGGCAGATGAAGAAGAAAGAACTATTGGTCTGTTGCGAGATTACAAAGATATTTTCACGTGGAACATGGATGAGATGCCTGGAATAGATCCGTCTGTGGCGTGTCATAGGTTGGAGATTGAAAAAAAATGCAAGGCCATTCAAACAAAGAATCAGAAAAATCGCAACAACATATCATCCTCAAATAGAAGAAGAGTTGCAAAAGATGCTTGATGCAGGAATCATAAGACAAGTAAAATATCCGGAGTGGATAGCAAACATGGTTGTGGTCCCAAAGAAGAAAAAGGGGATAAGAATTTGTATAGATTGTACTGATCTAAATAAAGCTTGTCTGAAAGATAGTTTTCCTTTACCAGATATTCCACAAATGGTTGAATCAGCAGCAGGAAATGATAGTATATCTTCTCTAGACAGATACAAAGTCTACAATCAAATTCCTCTCGTTGAAGAAGACCAAGAGCGTCTTCGCTTTTTCGCTCCGAAAGGGTTATATTGTTATACAAAAATGTCATTTGGTTTGCGAAATGCCGGAGCAACATACCAAAGGATGGTAGAGAAGGTTTTTGCGAAGTGGATACACAAAACGTTAGAGGTGTATGTGGATGACATGTTAATAAAAAGTAGAGAAGCAAAAGACCATGTCCAAGATCTGAGGGAAATTTTTGAACAAATGAGGCATTTTAACATCAAAGTAAATCCAGAGAAGTGTATCTTTGGGGTTGCGTCAGGAAAATTTTTAGGCTACATTGTATCAAAAGAAGGAATACAAGTTGATCCAGAGAAAGTGCAAGCAATTCGTGATATGCCAACACCAGCGACGGTAAAAGATGTACAAAAGTTAAATGGACTCTTAGCTTCGCTAGGGAGATTCATTTCGCGATCATCAGACAAATGTAAATATTTTTTCGACATACTCAAAAAGGGGACGAAGTTTAGATGGACAGATGAATGCGAGAAAGCCTTTCAAGGAATAAAAGAACATCTGATGAATATATCTATTTTGCAAAAAGAAGAGCCAGGAGAAGAATTATTAATCTATCTTGCGACAACTTCGCACGCATTAAGTGATGTGTTATTACGAGAAGACGCAGGAGTTGAAAGAACAATCTATTACATCAACAAAACCTTCAATGCCGCAGAGAAAAATTATTCAAAAATTGAAAAACTAATTTTGGCATTAGTTTATGCAACATTTAAACTTCGCATATATTTTCAGGCACATAAAATAAGGGTGTTGACAAAGGTACCAATTGAGTCAGTAATGAAGAATTTAAAAAGTTCGGGCAGAGTTGAGAGATGGAATGCATAAGTAGGACATTTCAAAATCAAATGTGAAATATTATCTTCACCCAAATCATAGGTTGTCGCAGATTTCTTAGCAGAATTTCCTCTAGAAGATGATGAAGCTGTGGAATAAATGATGGATATAGAAGAAGAACATGAAAATCCAAGAGATATATTAACAGAGCCAAATAGATGGTAAGTATTGGTGGATGGATCATCAAATGGGGAAGGTAACGGAGTTGGAATTGTTTTGATTTCGCCAGAAGGCACCAAAATGGCTTTTTCCTTTATATTGGAGTTTACATCCACAAATAATGAAACAGAAGATGAAGCTGTGATACATGCCCTGAAGTTCGCAATAGAAATGAAGTTGGAAAATGTGAGAATTACCAGTGATTCGCAGTTAGTCATTCGTCAAATAAAAGGAGAATACACTACAAATGAACCATCCTTGAAAAAGTACAAAAAACTTGTTGGAGAATTGTCAGCGAAAATCCCAAAAATAAAATGGAGACATATATCAAGAAAAGATAACAGACTCGCAGATGCTTTTGCTTTTATCTCAAGTATGATGACAGAACCAACTGCGAGATGCATAAAGATACAGACACTTCTATCGCCATCAATCAATAAAGAAGAAGAAGAAGAGGTAGATGTAATGATAATAGAAGATGGAGAACAAGTACCCAATATCGAAGATTGGAGAGCAGAACTTCATGCATATCTGATGAAAAGAGAAACATCAAGAAATAGATTGGAGGCACACAAATTAAAGAGCCGTGTGACAAATTATGAACTAAGAGATGGGGTATTGTATCGGAGATCCTTTAACGGACCATCACTCAGATGTTTGACACGAAAAGAGGGAGAAGAAGTGTTAAAAGCGTTACATAGTGGGGATGATGGAAATCACAGCGGCGGAAGATCTTTGGCATACAGAGCGAAAATGCAAGGTTATTACTGGCCATATATGCATGAAGATGCGAAACAAGTATCAAGACGTTGCGAAGATTGTCCAAGGCATGGAAAGAAAATACATGCACCTGGAGCACCATTAACATCCTCAACAAGTGTATGGCCTTTTGGAAAATGGGGTTTAGACATTGTGGGGCCGTTTTTACCGGGATCTGGGCAAAGAAGATATCTGATTGTCGCTATATATTATTTCACAAAATGGGCAGAAGTAAAGGCAATACAACACATTCGCGACAAAAACATTTTTACATTCATATTTGAGAATATCATTTGCAGATTTGGAATTCCCGCACAATTAGTATCTGATAATGGGAAAAAGTTTGAAGGGAAGAACATAGAAATGTTACTCAATGCATTCAAGATAAAATGTGGGAAATCAACCCCTTTATATCCACAGGCCAATGGACAGGCAGAAGCAACAAATAAGACAATCGCAGATATATTGAAGAAGAAATTAGAAGGGCATAATAGAGCATGGTGCGAAAATGTGCATAATGAAGTATGGGCTTACAACACAACCAGGCGAGAAGCTACTGGAATGTCACCTTTCTGTTTAACATATGGATTTGAGGTTGTGCTACCAACAGAAGTTATTATTCCCACAACAAAGAGAGAAGCTTGGGAGAAAAATCTTAGTGCGGGTATGATTTTAACCAAGCTAGATGAATTAGAAGAAAAAAGAGAAAGGGCTCTACAACATATGGAAAATTACCAGCGAAGATTATCCCGAGAATATAATAAACGTGTTAAAACACGCGAGTTTCAACCAGGTGACTTGGTACTGCAAGAAACACCAATATATCAGCGAGAAAGTGGTGGAAAACTAGCAAAAAAATGGGATGGACCTTATATCATTAAGGATATAGTTGGAACAAGGGCATATAGATTGATGGATCCTGAGGGTAAAGATGTGGGTCATAGACTTGATAGACCGTGGAACAGATTACTTAAACAGATATTACCCGTAAAAGGTTTTGGGAAAGAATAGACTGTGAAATGATGTATGATTGAAGCAAAATGAAGTTATATGAAAATCTTATGAAAGAATAATTGCGAGATTATACATATCAAAAAAAAAAAAAGAATACGCGAAAATTTCGCACAGATAATGACAAGAGATAATCAAAGATCAATGACATACTAGAAAGGGGAGAACCTACTATGGCGTACTGATAAGCACGTGAGTGCTACATTTTATACCCATATTTATATTATCTAGGACTTGATATTTTGACTAATGACATTATTTTAGTGCTTTTGTAGAAAGTACGAGTCAATTGGATCACTCGAAAAATAATCGGCTAATTCGGAGCTATAGTGGCGTTTACGACTATAAACACCAATGGATGCAGTCCACGACACCAAAAACAATTAGAGTTAGCTACTGGCAGCCATGGGAGTCAGCTATTCATCACTTCCTCTCAAGTATCTCGCGGGAAAATGTAAAATGAAGAAACAAAGAATTCATGAATTATGTTTAATCTTTTGATGTGCCATGCTTAGGGCGTCCCAGTGATATTTGCGACTCTAATACATATAATAGGTGATGTCAATAGAACGAACAATAAATAATTCATGAATTATGTTTCATTTCAGTAATTGAATAGAAATAGTGGTGGATACTATAAACCCTGGTTACCGAATTTTCTATTTGTCTCATTTTATTAGTTTAATTTTATTATTTCGTTTTCAATTATAAAAACTCAAAAACATTATTGTTGGTTATTCTTATTAGAGATATTGATTACGATATTTCCCCCGCTCCTTGTGGGAACGACCCGTACTTGCCTCTGTCTACTAGTTAGACACCGTGCGATTGCGGTTTATCATAATATAGGCATCTCCGGATCCTATCAATTTTTGGTGCCGCTGCAGGGGAGCGGTTGTGGAATATTGTAATTAGTATTTTTGATTTGTAAATAGTTAGGTTTTTATTTTTGTACGGTATTTTTATTTTAGCATTTATTTTTCCTTTTGACTTGTTTTGTTTGTTAGAATTTTATTTCGGTACCTTTTGAGGATGTCGAGCGCTTCTCGGGAGACTTCATCTCATATGACGCAGTGAATACATGTATGGGTCACGGCATAAGAAGTTCTTGCTTATAATCGTCTCGGATATGGAACTTGGAATCCACGTAATTTCGCTATGGGTGGTTATTGGATGAGTATCAACCCCAATACCATGAGGGTGAAAATGAACTTGACATTAGAAGTGATTTTAGGAATTATGATACCGATATAATATCTGAATCTATTGTATCTTACTCAACTCATGATTATTTAACTGATTATTTGTCTATTCAAAAGGACGAGAGTTGTGTTAGAGACGCCATTTATTCAGATAATGATGATTTAGAAGAACATGTTTATACGGAAGATACTATTGTTGAGTCTAACGACTTAGAGACAGTAGACGTTCATAATGAGATACATTCTAGTCATTCGAATAGTGAGATTCTAGTTGCAGATAATGATGAGTCGATTCATGATATTGTTATCCCATTGAGCTCTTCTTTATTTGATCCATCTTGTGATTTTATGAATCTTTGATGTGAATGTTGAACATATTGATTTTGAGCCTTTATCTGTTTGTTTAGCACACTTTGCTGATTCGTATGACCCAATTCTTATTGATATTATCGATGCATTGCGCCTTCCAATAGTTAATCAAGGTAACTCACCAACGTAAGTTATTTCCGCGGACTTAGAACCAGACTTAAGAGTTACTAATTTTGACAAACTTGAATCACTAGATGCATGTTTAAACCATTGTTCCGAGTTGGATGATTTTGTGCCTTTTTACGTTGTCAATGCATTGATACCTATGATTTCTAGAGAAGATAATGTGTCGACCGAACGTATTTCAAATTGATTTAGAACCCGATGTAGAGCGTGTTTAGAAATAAAAAGTAATGTGTTTGTTTTCTATGAGAGTGATATGCTTTTCTTGACTAAGGATTGCTTTCTATTGAGAATGGATCTACACATTGGTTTTGTGGTTTATGGTGTTTGCAGGTTCACATTTACAGCTGACCTGATTTGTTGGGTTGATCTCCAACTTTTAAGACTTTACATATATGCTTTGTTGCTTACTTTGGTGCATCAAGACCTGTTTGAGATTCTTGGCTGGCACAAGTAGGGAAACAAATACCTTTTGCTTCATGGGAGTCAACCCATCAGATTTGTTCCCTTTACTCTATCTTTTATTTGTTTGCCTGAATTTCCCATCTTAATTTCTACGTTGGATGACTCAGTTACATTGAGGAAAATGTAATGTTTAAGTGTGGGGGAGTGGCATTTTCGTTAGGCTTTGAAGAGAAAAAAAAAATGACCAGCTGTGTAGCGGGTCTAAAAAAAAAAAAAAGATGATCCGCTGCTTTGTAACGGGTCTTGTGTATGGTTTTTGTCATGACCAGCTGTGTAGCGGGTGTAACTCTCTCTTATGATATGACCAGCTGTTTAGCGGGTCTACAAAAAAAAAAAAAAAAAATTGACCAGCTGTTGAGCGGGTCTAAAAAAAAAAAAAAAAAATAGAAAAATAGAAAAAGAATTGTGACCAGCTGTTGAGCGGGTCTAAAAAACAATATGATCAGTTGTTGAGCGGGTCTTCTTCTGTTTTGCTCGAGGACTAGCAAAATATAAGTGTGGGGGTGTTGATAAGCACGTGAGTGCTACATTTTATACCCATATTTATATTAGCTAGGACTCGATATTTTGACTAATGACATTATTTTATTGCTTTTGTTGAAAGTACGAGTCAATTGGATCACTCGAAAAATAATCGGCTAATTCGGAGCTATAGTGGCATTTACGACTATAAACACCAATGGATGCAGTCCACGACACCAAAAACAATTAGAGTTGGCTACTGGCAGCCATGGGAGTCAGCTATTCATCACTTCCTCTCAAGTATCTCGCGGGAAAATGTAAAATGAAGAAACAAAGAATGGTCATTGTTGTCCCAAACGACCAAACGTGTGGAAAGACAAAAGGGAAATAAGTGGGATTTATGGTGTGTTGTTGCTTTGACATGGAGCAACGAAGAGAAAACTGGGACGTGTCCAGTCCACCCATGATATCTCATCACTTAACAACGGCTGGCATTTCTTCACAAGAAAAGGGGTTTAAGCAATAGTTCTGGTTCAATTCAAGTCATGTTTTACAAGCAGCTGCAGTCCATTTGGGATGGGCATCTCTTGAGCAAGGTTTAGGGAATAGTTGGATGAACTAGTTGCAATCGGTGATGATGGCTAGAGGATCGTACAGATAGGAAGCTGGCAGAGATGGTGATGAACTGCTGCAACTCTGGAATGATGTCGAAAGAGCAATGCTGGAGATGGCAGGGATGGCATCGAAAGCACAAGGAGATGAGTTGCATCTGTGCTGGTATCAAGAAGAAAAGCGCAACCACACAACAGAACTGGTGGTGCAGATGTCGAGCAATGGTGTTGGTTGTTGCGAAAGAGTTGGATACTGAACAAATAATCGAGCTGCTGGTGATGAGCTGGTTTGCCGTGGTCGGAGAATGAGTTGAATCTGCAGGTGGTTCTGGCGAGGATCAGAATGGGCAAGAAACAAATGGAGAAAGTAAGGTGATGTTCAGTCGGTCAGGGAGACGGAATTGGAGGCTGTGTTGTGATCGGACTTCGGAAAGCTTGAATATCGGTGGAGTATTTTGGCTGGGATTTCGATGACAATATGCTCATAAGGTTCGAACTGAGTTATTGGCAATCGGTGGACGGTGTCGAAGTTAGGAGTTTATGCATGACCTGAAATTGAAGATTTCTGGAGGAGAACTGAGATTGGTTGTCTTAAATGTAAAATCAGTTGGGAAATGATATTACTTGCATGAAACAACTTGGATGTGTACCAAGGATTGAGATCTGCAGTTGGTGTGAAATCGGAGTTCTCATAGAAGAAATTCATCTGCAGACGTGAAAGTGAAGATGCATGTATGTATGTTTGAACAGGGAATGGCTAATCTGGAAGTAATGGTTTGGTTGGCAGCAGTGACGATAATGATGGCCGAGACTTGAGACAGCAGGCATGAACGATGGAGCTACGGAAGAGCTTAGTAAGGACGTGGTGCTGCGATGATATAAGGAAATGAAGGGCCAAGATACAGTATAGATAAATGTAGATTGGAGAGGCTCTTGGCGTGGACTGATGCCAGGTTCGTATAAGAAGGAGATGGAACTACATTGTGGCCGAACAGTTTCTACTGGTGGTGTTGTACGTGTTTAGTTGTGTGTTGGCTGAGCTCGGCGCAATGGGTGGCGTCTGCGGTTGATTAAGAAAGAGTTGAAGCTGTTGATCCATTAGGTATTAATCAAGCAAGTGAAGAAGGTCAGTTGTACAGGGAATTAAGAAGTTTGGTGCTCGGCTGGACTTCGGAGAGATGCTATTTTGAGAAGCAAGTTTGCTGGTGACAATTTCAGGCTGCAGTTGCGAAGATACAAATGTTGGAGTCTATCGAAGGTTTGAGAAGGCATGGAAATTGTTGGTTGTTGTGCTGATATTTGCTTCAGAGAAGATCGTGAGAATGTGAGTCGATGTTGTGGCCGAGTTTGAAAAGAAGCTTGGAAGTGGTGCTTCAGCCGGACCTTGATAGGGGCATGAATTGGAAATGGGTGTTTGCGACTAGACTGGGCCTTTGCCAATTGGCTAGGTCTTAAGGAGATTCTCGAAGTACCTATAAGTTGGACGAACAGAGACAGGAGGTGGTGGAGGCCGGTTTTGGGGACAACTTGGAAGGACGACGGCGGCTTCGGAGCTGTTCGAGAGAGCCGCGGACTGGAGGAGGTCGTAAAAGGGAGAAAAGAAGGAGACGGAGGCGACAGAGCCTATTGGGTTTGAAAGTTTTATTTCTCCCATTTTTCGTTTTTGATTAGCAAGTTGTCTTTCGATTTGTTTATGGCTTTTGAGAAAGCCATGCTTTGCTAGTTTTATTGTAGCTAGGGTTTTATGTTTGAAACCACTTGGAGTATATGAGGCTATTATGAATTGATTAATCGAGCAAAAGACTATTATGATTTGAATAAATTAATTCCATGATTTTATATATTGATTTTAACGATGATATGAGTTGTTGCTTCACCGGTTTCAATAACCTTTGTGCGTAATTGTTAGCTTCATAATATATTTTTGTCTCATTATTTGATAATTTCATGCTTGGGTTAATATCTTTGATGGGTTATGCTTAGAAGAGCCATATAATAGTTGTGAATCAATACTTTAGTTTTGTATAACTTTCTCGCTAATGCAATTTGATGGTGCATGCTTCGGTTTAATCTTTTGATGTGCCATGCTTAGGGCGTCCCAGTGATATTTGCGACTCTAATACATATAATAGGTGATGTCAATAGAACGAACAATAAATAATTCATGAATTATGTTTCATTTCAATAATTGAATAGAAATAGTGGTGGATACTATAAACCCTGGTTAACGAATTTTCTATTTGTCTCATTTTATTAGTTTAATTTTATTATTTCGTTTTCAATTATAAAAACTCAAAAACATTATTGTTGGTTATTCTTATTAGAGATATTGATTACGATATTTCCACCGCTCCTTGTGGGAACGACCCGTACTTGCCTCTTGTCTACTAGTTAGACATCGTGCGGTGCGGTTTATCATAATATAGGCATCTCCGGATCCTATCACGTACACCCTAGTTCGCGAAATCAAAATTTTTCAAGAGGCAAATGTAAGACCTAAAGTGCGTCATAGAAGGGAACTTGTTGCATGGCTCAAATGAAAAGGTTACACCGCCCCGGAACTCGAGCCATGGAGATTTGGGGTCAATAAAGCCCATCCAGGAGAGGTACCTTGGATTTTCAACCTATGCATAAGACTTAGGTTGGACGACTGAGGGTCTCTTCTAAGGAGTGCGGCATCTGATCAAGGTGCCGAGGTATACGGTTGAGCCAAGAGTGCCTCGAGGCGTTTGAAGCGTCTCGGCCATTCTTGGCAAGTCTTGACGTATATGCCGCACCGCGCCGAAGAAAATCCCACTTAGGGTGCGATCTTGTAACCATAAGCCATATAGGCAAAAGGGATAAGAGGTCGCGAAAACAACCGTTGTTGTTAAGACATGATGGGAGGAGCCAACCTTGTATGGTAGAGGTACGTCTCCTTGAAGGGGCAACCAGTGGGGAAGATTAGGCGACACCCTCCATTAGGGAGGCGATAAGTGTCTTAAGACGCAAATGTCATAAGGCTTTATTTTCGCAAGAAAATTTAGGCTTGTCATATTTGTGCGACAACTGAAGAGGCAATAATACAAAAGAGAAAGATAAGGCGAGATCAATGGGTGAATACATGAAAGTGTAAAGATGTCCTGCGATTTCGTCGCAAGACGACAATGTCATGGGGCTTTATTCTCGCAAGAATATTTAGGCCTGTCATATTGTCGTTGTCGCACCGAAAATCACAAGAGAAAAAAGTTAAGGCAAGATCAAGGGGTTTTTGCATGCAAGTGCAAAGACGTCCTGCGATTTTGTCGCAATGACAAGAGGTGGCAAAATAAGACCTTTAATTAGGAAGGCAAAATAAGACCACATGATGCAACAAAAAATTTATAAGAATTAACTATTACTTATGCAGGTCATTCATCGCAAGAAAGATAATGAGAGGCAGTATGGGAATTATTAAACAACAAGCATTATCTTTCTCGCCAATAAGCACAATAATAAAAGAGTAAATATACTTCAAAGTTGACTGAGATACACCATTTGCAAGAAGTTATACAGATGAAGCAACTAAAAGTAGAAAAATTACATAAGAACTTCAAGCTTCAAGATTATTTTTGCCAGGAGAAGATGAAATATTTTCATCAATCTTTTCACCAGAAGGAGATATTGGACGTTCTTCGCCAGCTTTTTCAATTTCGCCAGTCTTCCCTTTATCCTGGTTCACTATAGTCTCTTCTTCATTTGGGTTATCATCAACAGTTGCATCATTATGAGGAATTTCTTCTTCATTTGCGAGATCCTCGCCACTTTCATAATGATAATTACTATCGGGAGAACAAGGAACTTCATCAACATCTACTTCAGAGGTTTGACAAATATAGGAGGAAGAGATATGGACAATAAGATATCATTCACAATAACTTCAACCCTGAGATGAACTTGGCGAAGGAGTGCTTTCTGATGATTCCTACTTTGTATATCTTTGAAATAAGAAAGATAATCAAATCTTCTTTCTGCACGATAGCGAGAACAAGCAAGGGTAGAGGCAAGTAATGCATTCTCTTTGCGAATTTTGCCGAATTTAGACTCCAAAACAGAAATGGAGGAATGAAGGTTTTTCTCAGATTCTGCGAAAACAAAGAATTAATACAGAAAATTATTCAGGCGAAGGATTCCCAAGGATGATATCATAAAAAGACTTAACAAAGAAAAAAGGGTTATTTAACGTTTGGTACCCAGCAAATGTCCAACACCTAGGGATGATACCCAATATTTGAAATATTAAAGGTTGGTACTTATAACTGACGAAGACTGTTAAGTCAAACGTTTGACCCAACAAGAAAAACAATTAATTTAATTAGAAAAAAAATATTTTAAAAGCCCAAAAATACCCTTTAATCCGACGGTCCCGAAGAAGGATCCTAGACGAATCCTAAGACTGGGGTATTTATCTATCAACACCACATTTTCATTCGTGGGAGACCTCGCTAAAATGCATCAAGCCATCAACCATTAATGCATAAGAATCACAGAGATACCTTGCTAAAATTCTTTCTAAAATACATTGAATCGAATCACACGGTTGAATGTATAAAATTGTGCAAAAATATGTGGTACGGTCCAAATACAAATTGATGTTACTCGTGTGCGGAGCAATTGGAGATGCTGTAATAGTCCCTTGATAAACATATAATCAAGTGATTCAGAGAAGCATTAGTCATTACACAAAACACTTAACCCGCAATTCAAAACAACTTAGGAATTTTATCAAATCCACAGTGTATATGAATGAATTAGTGATACCCATGGTAAGAATAGTATAAGCTAACTTCCAGTTTCAATCGTATCAGCTAAAATCAAAGAACCTATTAACGAAACTTCATCATCTTCTTTACTGAGATTTCTCTTCTTCTCTCCATTTGGTCTTCAAATAATGATTATACGAAGTCTTCAAATATCTGAAGAAGGGTTCCACCATTGGATTCTCAACTTCTTCTTCGTCTTCATGTCTAACTGCAGAAATTTCTAAAATTTATTGGATTGGAAAATTTTATTTTTATTCTTCTTAAAGATTATAGAAATAAATTGGGGGTGGTTGTTGTTGGTGTTGTCGCTGCTGCTGGTTACGATGGCGAAGTTGTCTTTCTAGACAGGTATCATGATTCTAGGGTTAGGGTTTTGTTGGGAAGAAGAAGATTTTGAATGTTATTATTAGGGAAGACGAAGATCGAAATATGTTTGTAACTTCCGGGTACTTGATTCCGAATCTGGTAAAGTGCGAGCAGTGGCGGTGGTGTTTTTTGTTTTCTTGTTTATCAGATATCACGCAGACGGTAGTGGTGTGAGCGGAGTTTTGGTAGGGAAGATGAAGAAGTTTAACTGTTAATTATTAGGTATAAATTCGTAAATTCAAATAAGTTATTAATAAAAATTAGAAAAAATAGAAATTAAATGGGTCAAACCAAGACTTTGACAGTCAACGGAAGGTCTAGGTACCAACCCTTAATATTTCAAATATTGGGTACCATCCGTAGGTGTTGGACATTTGTCGGGTACCAAACGCTAAATAACCCAAGAAAAAATGGTTGAGGCAGTCAAATTTTATGACTACCTTCCTTTTGCGAGATAAGATATTGGGTTAAATCCAAGCAACTATTCTCCAAGTGGTCCATTGTATCGTCAAACTTATCTCCAACTAAACCTTTCAGGCGAGATCGAAGATTCTTTTCGTTAGAAATGAGTAAGGTGTTTTCCTTCGCAAGAGAAGTGTAGGATTCTTCTAGCTTGGAGTATTGATCTTTAAGTTGACTTGCTTTTACACTTAAAGTTATTCTACCTTGAATAAGTTTGTCTCTATCAGCAGTAAATGATTCTGTTACTTCTTTAAGTTTATTTCTCAATGAGCAGAGAGATTGTTCTTGATCATTACATACTTTTTGGCAAATGTTAAGTTCTTGCGAAGAGATCGTCACCTTAATTAAAAGAATTCGCTTCTCCTGAGATAGGGTTTTATTCTCATCTGATAAAGTTCCCAACTCCAAATTAGCTTTAGTCAAAGAATAAGAGAGGCGGGATAATTCACTACTTAATATGTTTTGCGTCTGAATTAATTGAGTATTCTCCTCGGTAAGATTATGTATTTTATCAACAGAGTATGTATGAAGATTATCTAATTGGTTATATTGATTCATCCAAGCATCTCTATCCACACGGACTTCTTCGGCGACGGATTCAAACTGATATGTCTCTATTATTCGTTTCTGGTTTAAAACTTAAAGGGCGAACAAGTGATTTTTTTTTTTAAAAAAAAAGTTGAAAGTTGTACCTTTTAATTCTTCGTTCTTCTTGCGAAGATTGTCACGATCTAGTGAAATATTCTGAAGCATTTGATTTTCAAGATGAAGGGTGTCACATTTCAAGGTCATGGCTTGGAGATTCTTCTTCAAAGTTTCAACTTCTTTCTCTAAGGATGATTGCGAAATCATTCTGTCAGAACCAAATACTTACTCAAAATTTCGCATACACCAAATTTGATAGGATCAACGGAAGATTTCTTGACATCATCTAGAACACCTGATAAAACCTTGAAAGCAATATCTATTCCTTCCAAAGTTTCTTTAGTAAAAGGGAGAGATTCGGATGAAGAAATAGTGATGACAGAAGGTCGGGGAATTGAATCATCTTTTGCTATAGATGTGTCATTCGAAGATGAAATTTGAGGAAGGTTAATGATTGAGGTTGACGTAGTGTCAAAATGAGAGGTACTAACAGCAGAAGAAGAGAAGGGTTTATTCGCAGCAGGGTTATTACGAGGAATTTTAACTATTGAAAGATCAGTTACATGGGAGAAATCTGCGGCGATACCTTCGCGAACAGGAAGTAAGGATTCAGCTTGCGAAGATACTATAAGAGGTATTGAAGGACTAAACATAGGAAAGGAGACGGAAGGTTCCACATTTTTAAGGTGGGGAGATCTTTTGTGGGGTTTGTCGATGTTTCCATCACCCTGCGAATCACAATTCAAATAAGAAACAGAGGCAACAATATTGTTATTAAAAGAATAGTGTTTCTTACTACCTTGCTATTCGCAGGCTTTCTTTTTTTTACGGCGACTTTTTGCTGAGAACTCTTGGGAACATTAGGGTTTTGGACCGTAAACTTGGTGCTAGAGGTGCTTTTGCTGAAACAGAAACAGTATGAGAATTATATAAAAATGAACAAAATCAAATAAGACAATTTCAGTAGATGAGATCAATTTTAGAAAGACCAGTTTCAGCAACTTCAACAAACCTTGATGGCTCCATAATAACAGTAGCAGAAAGATGAATTTGTAAAAAGTTGCAGACGATAAAAAGATTTACAGAGAATATGGAGATGAAGAAGACGAAGTAAAAGAAAGAAATTATTTCTATGATAGATCTCTTATTAAATAGAAAAGAAAGTTATGATCTGTTAGCATTTAATTTGCCGGTGGGTAGAGGAATAGTTAACACGTGTAAGCGGTTATTCTTAATTCATGGAATCTTGTCGGTAGAAAATTTAAGGAAAGAAATGAACAGTTGCGGTATTTTGAAACACTAATTCATATATCATTCTCTCCTTCGCAGAGAAGACATTAGAAGAGGCAAGATGTAAGATTAGAATATCGCAACATAAATACCTTTGCGAAATCTTTGAACAACACATTGCGAAGATATCGCAGATTGATTGCAGAAATGACGCAACAGATGACGATAGCTTAAACACGAGAAAGATGTGGAGACCTAGCGAGACTTAGGAGTGTTGCGAAATTTAACATTTGCATACTTGTGATAATATCGCAAGCCATATCCGAAAATAAAATACAGCTTAGTTGTCACCCACTATGTAATATCCTATATAAAGAGCCGAATAGACTTAAGGAGGAGAGAGATCTTTTGAGAGTAGGGAGAAAGTTTTGAGGAGAGAGAAAGCATAGAATAGTGGTTGTATTCTTGATTTCATTTCCTTCTTGTAAAATTTCTAACTCAATTAATAAAAGTGTGATTGTTGATCTTAAAGATGTATTGATTATTATGGATTCTTGTGATGTATTGTGGGAATTCCTGCAACTACATTCTAAAGAAAGGAGCCAAATTCGAATGGACAGCTGAATGCGAAAAGGCGTTGCAAAGCATAAAAAATTATTTAATGAATGTGTTTATTTTGCAGAAAGCAGAACCAGGAGAGGAACTACTATTATACTTGGCCTCGACGCCGCATGCATTAAGTGTCGAACTACTTCGCTTAGATGGAGGAGTTGAGAAGCCGATTTAATACATAAGCAAAATGTACAATGCGGCAGAGAAGAATTATGCAAATATCGAGAGGCTCATCCTCGCCCTGGTATATGCAACTCAAAAGCTTTGCACGTACTTTCAAACCCATAATATCAGAGTTCTTACAAAGGTGTCAATCGAATCTGCAAGGAAGAATTCAAAAAGATCTGGAAGAGTAGAAAGATGGAATGCGCAAGTAGGGCAATTCGAAATTAAGTATGAGATATTATCCTAACCAAAATCACAAGTCATTGCGGATTTCTTAGCAGAGTTCCCCTTGGAGGAAGATAAGAGCGTAGAAGACATGATGGAGGTAGATAAAGATCAGGGAAACCCTCAAAATCTGTTAAGAGAACGAAATTCAAAAAGGTGGGAGATACTAGTCGATAGATCCAGTAAATGGAGAAGGAAATGGTATATGGATAGTAATTATCTCACCATTAGGATCAAGAATGGCATATTCCTTTAGGTTGGAATTCGCATCCACCAATAACGAAAAAGAATTTGAAGGAGTAATACATGCGTTGCGATTGGAAGTAGAAATGAAACTAGATGATGTCAAAATAACTAGTGATTCACAATTGGTGATCCGCCAAATATTAGGGATATACAGCACGAATGAACCTTCATTACAAAAATACAAGCTACTCGTAGAGGAGTTATCAGCAAAAATCAAGAATGTAGAATGGAGGCACATATGCGTAAAAGATAATAGATTCGCAGACGCTCTAGCATTCCTCGCGTCAATGTTGGTGGATCCAACCGCTCGGCATATAAATACTACAACACTTTGCCTCCCGTCAATCAAAAAAGAAGAAGAGGCAGATGTAATGATGGTAGAAGGCGAAGAAGGAGAAGAGAATGATAACGAATAAGATTGGAGATCACAACTTCATTCATACTTGGATAAGGGAGAATTACTGAGGAACAGATTAGAAGCACACAAGATAAAAAGTCGTGCGACAAACTACGAGTTAAGTGAAGGAGTACTGTATCGAATATCATTCCTCAGGCCCTCTCTCAAATGCTTGACGCGAAAAGAAGGAATAGAAATACTAAAGGCAATACACTATGGGGATGAAGGAAACCATAGCGGGGGAAGGTCATTGGCGTACAAAACAAAGATGCAAGGATATTACTGGCCTTACATGCATGAGGACGCAAAAGAAGTATCTAGGCGATGTGAGGAATGTCAAAGATATGGAAACAGAATACATGCACCAGGAGTGAACTTAAATTCATCAACCAGTGTTTGGCCATTCGCAAGATGGGGCTTAGACATAGTGGGTCCATTCATACTGTGGTCGTGCCAAAAAATATATCCGATTGTTGCAATGTGATTATTTCACAAAATGGTCGAGGCTAAATCGATTCAAAGATATACGCGATAAGGATATCTTCACCTTCATATTTGAGAATATCATTTGCAGATTCGGAATCCCTGTACAACTGGTGTCTGATAATGGAAAACAGTTCGAGGGCGAGAACATAGAAATGTTGTTAAATGCCTTCAAAATCCAAATTGGAAAATGAACACCATTATACCCGCAGAGTAATAGACAGGCAGAGGCAACTAACAAGACGCTCGCGAATATTGAAGAAGAAGTTTTAAGGACACAATAAAGGATGGTGCGAGCAGGTCCACAATGTATTATGGGAATATCGAACAACACGAAGAGAAGCAACAGGAATGTCACCATTCTGTTTAACTTATGGAGCGGAAGCTGTATTGCCAACCGAAGTCATCATACCAACAACAAAGAAAGAAGCTTGGGAGAAGAATCTAAATACCGACTTGATACTGGCAAAATTAGATGACTTGGAAGAAAACAAAGAAATTGCCTTACAACACATGGAAAACTATCACAAAAAACTGGTGAGGGAGTACAATAAACGTGTCAAACCAAGGGAATTTCAACCAGAGAGCTAGTATTAAGAGAGATAACATCTTATCAAAAGGGAGGAGATGGAAAATTGGAGAAGAAATGGGACGAACCATATATAATAAAGAGAATTGTGGGGAACATAGCGCATACGAGTTAATGGACAAGAATGGAAAGAACACGGGGCGAAAACTCGATCATCCATGGAATAAAATGTATCTTAAAAAGTATTATCCATAGGAAATTTAGTAGACTAATGTGTGCGAAAGAGGAAAAAGAGAATTCATAATATACACGCGAAGTTATGAATAGAAACAAAGTATTCTCATTCTTCAAAATAATGATCCATAAAAGTATACAATCAGAAGAAAGAGGCAATGATAAGACCTCACGAATAAGACCTCAATAGGGGGAAACAAAATTTAAAACCTCTAACTAGGGAGGCTAGGTATCCAATTGTGGCGTGCACCCTAGTTCGCACTTGTGCAAGAGGCAATATCAATAAGCTCTAACGCGTGTCATAGTTGGGGAAAACCTGGTAATGCATGGCTCGGGCGAAAGCCATACCATTCCTGGGACTTGAGTCATGGATAGTGGGGGCGAAATAAAAGCCTATCCGGTAGAGACTCCTTAGTCAAAAGACTAAGGTACTAAGTTCTCTATCATGGAGTGTAGAAACTCGACCAGGGCGCCGCGGTACACGGTTGAGCCAAGGGTGTCTGGGGCGTCTGGAGCGTACCTCTCCGTTCTTGGTAAGTCCTGGCAATGATACACTCGGTCCTCAAGATACCCCACTTAGGGTGCGGTCTTGTAACCATAAGCCACATAGGCTGAGGGATAAAAGACCTCGAAAACAACTGATTGTTGCATCACTGGATGGGAAAAGCCCACCCTAACCCGGTAGGGGTACGCTTCCTTGAAAGGGAAATCAGGGGGAATATAAGGACGACACCCTCCACTAGGGAGATGAATTGTGTCAAAGACGTCAATGTCACAAGGCTTTTACTCACGGGAGTAATTAGGCTTGTCATATTAATACACAATTATATATCCTGCAGAGGAAATAATACGAAAGATGATAAGGTAGGGTGAAGACGTCCTGCGACTCTATCGCATGGCCAAAAAAATATCTTGAGGCAAAGATAAGCCCTATTAACAGGAGAGGCTGATTAAGACCTCTACTTAGGGAGGCTCAATAAAACCTCATTATCAAACACTAAAAGACCTAAGTAAATGCACATGTGATTTTATCTTTTGGAGGTCATATTCACATGAAAACCTTTTCTTTCTTAAGTGGGTTGTATTCGCATACACCCTGTTTTATATATTCGCATAAACCCTGTTTTGTTTTCGCATAAAACCTATCTTTCTTGAATGGGCTTTTCTTTCTTTTAGCAAATATTTCATGAGAACGTTATTATCTAACATGCGAATAACAGAGGCAAGTATGGGAATTACAAAAACAAGGTATTATTCGCATCCTTAGAAAATAACTTTGCATAGAAAAAAACTTGTTCTTCTTTAAATGTGCAGTAAAAGCAGGTAAAAGGGAATCCAAACATACGAAAAGAAATGAAACTAAGGATCATTCTTAGGCACTTCCTCTAGTGAGTCAAAAGCTTCAGCCTCAGTAGCAGGAGGGGTACTTGGAATAGAAGTTTTCGCAGGAACTTTAACATGAGAAATAGCTTGATCTTCAACAAAGAGAATAGCTTCAGGATTCGACGCATCTGGAAGATCGTTTCCAGCTTCATCCTTCTTAGGTTGATCTTCGGGAAGAGGGATTTCCTCATCACAAATGTCATAACCATAATCACTATCAGGCTGAGGAATAGCCTCATTAACAGAAATATTAAGAGGGCACACTTCTTCTAGAAGAAGCGAAATGGCAATGCATATTTCATCTGCGTAATCTTTAGCCTTGAGATAAGCTTCGTGTGCGACAACCTTCTGAGCGTTCTTGACATAAATCTTCATCAATTGCTCAAGGTATATGAATCTCCCCTCGCCCTATCATGCAAATGTGAAAGTTTGGAGGAAAGGTCCCTAATATTCTTGTGAGCCTTAGCCAAGTCAGACCTTAACTTTTGAACAAAGAGCTGGTTGGACTTCTCAGAAACTGCAGACACAATGAATACCAAAATCGGCTCAGAAATAACAAAGTCACATGAAAGAAACAATATTCAAGGGAAGCTAAAAATTTAATTAAGGTAGTCAGCTTGGTGTGACTACCTTCCATCTGAGAAAGGAAATATTGAGACAATGCAAGACCATTACTTCTCATACTCTCAAAATGTTTATCGAAGTCATCACCTATCAAGCATTCAAGACGGGAGCGAAATTTATTTTCATCTTTAGCAAGAGAGGCATGTTTTTTCTTTAAGATGTCACGCGATCTTCCCAACCGAGTGTGTTGTTCGCGAAGCTTATTCATTTCAACGGTCATCTTTACGTTGTTATTGATAATCTTTTCATTTTCCAAGGAAACTCTCTTCATATCTCTGTCATATTGGTTTCTTAGCGCACGAAGGGAATCCTCTTGCTCAGTACAAGTTCGCCGAAGAGCGTGCTATTGTTGCGTAAAATACACCTTCTCACTCAAAAAAAAATGTTTTTCGTCTGAAAGGGTGCGATTTTCCTCTGATAGAGTTTGATTCTTTAAGTCAACAACGTATAACAACCCAGAAAGTTTGGACACTTGGGAATTTAGGAAGTCATTCTGGGTGCTAAGGCCATAATTCTCATTTTTCAAATTATTAATTTGATCAAGAAAGTATGAGTGATAACTAGTCAGTTGATTTAACTGATGATGCAACTCTTTATTCTCCGCACAAGCATCCTCAGCAGAGTGTTAGTACTCAAATCTTTCCATGACTTGCTTTTGGTTTATATCTTTATATTCACACGAGCAGAGGCAAAGAAGGGAAAAGATACATGCGAAGAAATACATGCAATAAAACTTAAAGGAAGAGCGAGATATGGTAAAATCACAAAACAAATAAGAGATATAAGGGCATACCTCGAAGCTCTTCGTTCTTGTTACGAAGTTTCTTGGCTAAGATCTCTCCAGCATTGACATCAGCTTTCAACTTGGCGTTCTGACGAGTAAGTTCTCGAATGGTGGAGCTAGACTCTGAAAAACCTTCAACTTGAATATAACGGCGTCGAGAGTCCAGACAATCAAAAGCAACATTAACTGATGGGTCCAGTTGAGCGAAGATCTCGCTCCTAGATAATTTATCTGGAGAAGAATCGCCCAATAGTTTGATGAGAGACTCACAAAGGCGAAGTTGAGATGGATCGTTAGAAGAAGAGCGTGCAAGTTGAACAATGTCAAGAAGAGGTTTTGCTCCTAAGCCAGCCACATCAGGGGCACATGCCTCAGAAGTGATGAACCTCGCTTGAGATGAAGTAGCTGTGAGAGGAGGAGAAGTAGTTAATACTGTATTCATGGAAGAAATAGCAGTGACGAAACCGAAGGAGAAGAGATGGAATATTCCACAGATGTGGGAATAGTTGAAGAAACAGAAAAGAGAATGTCTTGTAAGGATGCAATAACTTTCTCAGTAGAAAAAGTGATGGCCTGAGTCATAGCACTCATCTCTTGGGAAGTGGAAATCATATTTGAAAAGGAAGAGGAGTTCGGAGAAGTTAAAAAGATAAGGTCCTTACAAGGATTTTGAGCGAATCTATCAGTAGGAATAGAGAATGAAGAACATGCGATAGTATTTGCTTGAGATGAAGTAATGGATGGAGAAAATATGGTGGCATTCGCTTGACTAGGAGCAGAAGTGTTCGGTTTAGTGACATAGGCAGTCTCACCAGAAGACACCTGTTGTGTAGAACTAGGCTTCGTTTTAAAACTAGGAAGATCCATATGAGTATGAATAGTAGGAGGTTGTTTGCTTCTTCTAGACTTCTTTTCTTTCCCTCTCACGTCATCCTGCGAATAACAATGTATACAGAGGCAACAATATTGTTTAAAATGAAAAGGGTATTTCTTACTACCTTGTTATGCGAATGCTTCCTCTTGAGAGACTTATCATCTTTGGACCTTGAAGAAGAATTAGGGTTTGGAACGGTAAAAAGAGATCCATAGTAAGGAGCCTTGCTGCAACAATACCATTATGGGAATTATCAATAGCATTAGCAGAACAGTAATGGCGATACAAGAAGAATAGTAGCAAAGAAATAATGGCGGCGTAAAAATTACGAACAATATCAAAGATAAACAAAGAAAATAACAAAAGAGATAAAACAAACCTTTGAGAAGAATCCATGAAGTGGCAACACTATCAGGAAAAGAGAAGATGAAGATTCAGAGAAGACGAAAATTTAAAATGATTTTGTGAAGAAGAAATACCAAAGAAAAGAAAATCTTTCACTCTCAAAAATATTAAATAGGAAAGAATATGACTGGTCGTACCAGGTGGGAAAGGAGACGTGTCGGTAAAAAGTGAAAAGGTGGGAACGTGTGAATGGTTACACCGAAAATCCTGAAACTTGTCGGTCAAAAGGAATATGAAAAGTTGATAGGGTGCGGCAAATAGTAAGTACAGGCGCGAAAAGATGGTTAAGAACAAGTTTTTTCATCGCTCTTTCTATAATAAAGATCGCTAATAGAAGAAGCAAAATATAGGGGTTAAATATCGCACACGTAGATATCATGCGAAGTGGTACTATTATAAGGGAGTGAATGTACTCGCACGTAGCGTATTCCGGATGAAGAAGCTGATGACGTCATAAGGTCACGAATAAAGTTTGGAATTTGTACGAAGTTAAAGAATACGTGCGAGAAGACTCAATATACGGGTGCGAAGATATCGCACGCCAGATCCGAAAATATGAGCTTTATTAGCTGTCCTCCACTATGTAAAATTCCTATATATAGGACCAACCACCCTTGTGTTGGGGTAGAGATCTTTTTGAGAGTCGAGGAAGAACTTTAGGAGAGAGAAAGTTATTTTTTCCCCAAGTTAGGGTTTTATCTTCACTTCTTTGTATTGATTTCCAAAGCTTAATAAAATTCTTATACGTGTGTTCTTCATCATGATTTCATAGTCTAGTTAGCAAATTATAAGGGGTGTAGTAGTGGGATTTTCCAC
This sequence comes from Papaver armeniacum, assembly GCA_023531295.1. Classification (NCBI taxonomy): domain Eukaryota; kingdom Viridiplantae; phylum Streptophyta; class Magnoliopsida; order Ranunculales; family Papaveraceae; genus Papaver; species Papaver armeniacum. The sequence goes on from JAJJWW010016618.1 coordinate 49,789, forward strand.
TACTACATCCTCTTTGGTGGATATACAGTCCCTGGTGGATATCACGGATAATAATTCGTGGTGGATATCATGGATAACATGGTGGTGGAGGAAAATTTAGGAGTTTAAATGGTTTTGTTGAACCTCTTGGTGGTTTGAGTTTCCTAAAAAATGGTGTTAACGAAGGAAATTTGGAAGTGGTAAGGTCTGGCTTATATGTTGTTGGAGGAGATTTTGGCTTCATAGGCTTTACTGCCTTTTTTTGTGGTCTTGAAGGAACAAAATGACTTGGTTTCTTTGGTATTGCTGGTGGAAACTTCTTAGGTGGTGTTGAAGGTACGTGAATTGGCTTCTTCATTGATGTTGGTGGAACATACATTGGCTCTTTTGGCGGTGGTGGAGCATTAAAAAACGGAAAATAAGGAACAATTGGATTATTTAGTACTGATGGTGGAGACTTCTAAGGTGGTACTGAAGGTGCATAAATTAGATTCTTCGCTGAAGTTGGTGGCATATACATTGGCTCCTTTGGCGGTGGGGGAGCATGAAAATAATACGGAAAATATGGAACAGTTGGATTCTTTGGTAATGATGGTGGAGACTTCTTAGGTGGTACTGAAGGTGCATAAATTGGCTTCTTCGTTGATGTTAGTGGCATATACATTGGCTCCTTTGGCGGTGGGGGAGCATGAATAATATGGAAAATATGGAACAGTTGGATTCTTTGGTACTGATGGTGGAGACTTCTTAGGTGGTGTTGAAGGCACATGAATTGGCTTATTCATTGGTGTTGGTGGCACATACATCGGCTCCTTTGGCGGTGGTGGAGCATGAAAATACGAAAAATAAGGAACAATTGGATTCCTTGGTACTGACGGTGGAGACTTCTTAGGTGGTATTGAGGTGCATAAATTGGCTTCTTCGTTGGAGTTGGTGGCATATACATTGGATCCTTTGGCGGTGGTGGAGCATGAAAGTAATACGGAAAATATGGAACAATTGGATTCTTTGGTACTGATGGTGGATACATCTTAGGTAGTGTGTTCTTCATTGGTGTCGGTGGCATATACATCGGCTCCTTTGGCGGTGGTGGAGCACGATAATAAAATGGAAAATAGGGGGGTTGAACCTCATATGCATCATCTAGACTTAGAAAACTCAAGGAGACTAGTACCACCACAAGAGCACTAGTAGTAAACAAGAAAGCCATAGAGGCTCTCTTCCCTCCTTTCTTACCCATAACACTCATTTATAAGTTTTTTTTTTGTGATTTTAAACCTACTTCTCTACTCCTTTATATAGAGTAGATATAAGATTTAATTTTATAGGTACTTGATTTTGGATCGTTGAACCTCATGATAATCACACAATAATATGCTAGAATGGTTTATGAGAAATACCTTATAGCACTAGTCCTTAGTCTTGATCGATCAACCTGGAACAACAGTAATACCTTGTGGAGGTCTTGGTTTCTCCTTCTTCACCTCTTATGTTATGAATATTATAATTTTCGAACCCAATATCGATGGCTATTGTGTTCCTCTTATATGCAGAAGAAGGACCAAGTTCCTAGGGTTTAATTAATAGCATTAGATCTCGACCGTCCATCAAAGAAGAGATATTAGGAAATAATCCCAAAAATGGTAACCGACATAAGTTAGCAATATTCTATAATTAACCAAATTATTACGTGGCCCAAGGGAATATTTCTATGTGTGGAAATATTCTTACATTCTCCCACTGGTCCATGTGATAATTTATTTAACGATTAATCGTAGAAAAACATAAGGCACGTAATTGTTAACAAAATTTAATGGTTAACGTAATACCTTGGCCAACTAAGCTATCCATGCGAGTCATAAGCGGTTTGCACGTTGTCTTGTTATCAACATGTTCCCTTCCATGTACCACAACACAAATAACTTACTTAACTAGGCCTTAAATTGGGATATCATAATGGTCCAAAGTGATGTCTTTAAAGAAAGACAATTTCGTTAACATTCATCCGTTTACATAAGTGTATACTAAACATGGATACTGAAAATAATTCAAAATAACATTAATAAGAGCTCAATAAGTGTCCAAAAATAAGCACATAAATTAGCTGAGTTCAATAATCAATTACTCCCACAGACCTGAGACTTTAATCTTTTCTAAAGAGGTCTTAAAAGGTAATTATTCATTAAGTGCATCTCCGAATGCAATTGTGCTTAAGCGATAAATGGACAACTATTGTTTTTGAATTTCCTAATTCACGCATATATACTCAAGGTTCATGTGTTTTGTTCCTTTTGTAGCATATCGTGCTTTAATGCTGCAAAACTAAGATGATAAATTTCAGCAATGTAGAGACAAACCTTAAGTCTCTAAATATCGCAGTCATAAATATTCAAACTCAATTGTGGGACTAGTATTAATGGATTTTTCCTTTGTAGAATTGATGTAGTTTTAAAGGAGGTAAGTAGAAGTTCGTTGCTCAGACTTTTATGAAGATTGGTTTTAAGATTAATAAAGAAAATATTTTTAAGGAAAAATTAATTTTGTTGACCAAAGAGAGAGAGACTAGGGTTTCGGATTCCACTACTTCTAACGGTTGTAAAAATTAATTTCTTTAATTTACTCTCAAAACTGCAGAAGGCAATTTTGAACCCAATCTCATGCCTTGGAAAATTTATCATTAATAAAATATCAATTCGACTCAAGTCGATAATTTAAGGCCTAATTTTCCTTCGCTTATAAAAGATCGGTAGCTAAACTACCCAAAACAATTATTATGAAGCATATAAAGAAGAGAAAATTTCTAGACAATTAAAACTAATTGGAAAGTAATAATTAAAAGAAAATTAAATATCAAAACTTACATGCTAGAAGTAGTTTTTTCCTCCACCCTAGCGGAGAAATTACTTCATTATTACAAAAGAGAAATTAAAACAATGAAATAAAAATTCTACTCCCCGGACCTCCATTTTTCTTGTATCCACAGCGTATTTATAGCTTTCAAAGAAATTCACTTTCCTTTTCTATTCACCACCACCACATCATCACCGAATGAGAATATGCCACATGTCAAGACAATGAAAAATCCTCCAATAAGAATGTGCCACGCGTCAAATAATATAATTCTCATGCATTTACAATTTTCCTTATTTGGGAATTATTTATTCTTTATTAACTCCAACCATAAAGAATAATATTCTTTCCATAGTCTTTATATATTTAATTCCCATCAATTACTCCATGTAGATTTCTTACTTAACACTTTTATTTTCTTCATTAAAATAAATATCTCCATATATCTTTTTAATATCTTGTAAATGATGTCGACATAATGGGCTCCACACTTTCCACGCTCCCATATCCAAATAATTGGACAAATGAAATCCACATCTTCTTCCTTTTGGGCCAAAGCCCATTAAATTATAAATCACTTCATTTCCTCCATCTTACGAAAGCGAATTCCACATTTTAGTCCATTGAGCTTTATTTCACAAAAACACCTACAAATACAAAAAATAGTAAAATAAGTACAAAAATGAGCACTAACAATATAGAAAATTGAGACAAAGTAGACAAATAAATGCGTCTATCAAGAATCCATACATTCACAAAAATTGAAGTCTGAAAACCCAATCAACTCTTGTTGGGTTTGCTAACTAATTATAAGACCTAAGTTAAAATAGTATCTCAAAATTCTTGATAGCTTTCTTGTAATTTGTTCTTTGATTCTTTAGACATTTAGTTAACATATCAACAACTTGTTATAAGTTTCATATCATAATTAAGACGCAATGAAGATTAAATTTATATCTTCTATCCAACATGAAATAAAATCTGTTAAATATGTTATTATCTCAAAATTCCTTGAATATTCAATATATGCCTTATATGAGAGCTTTGGTAATCCATATGATATTACTATCACATGGTAAGCTTCATTGATATCCTTTATTTCAAAAAATATAGAGATATGCATAAAGTCAAGATCACTACTCGTAGGTAATATGTCTTAACATACAAGACCAAGAGTATGAATTTCTCCCACTGATATTGAGGTATATGTATAAATCTGTAATAATTTCATCCAATACTTGAAACATTTATAGTTTTGTTGAATTTCATATACCATTATGGGAGGTTGAATAAATTTCATAATTTGTAGACTAAAAGTTATCATTAATAAAGGCTATTTTCACATTTAATTAATGCAACTCTTAGGTCATACCGAGCTACTAATAATATTATGATAATTAAGAATAAGTCTTTCTTTGACACGAGAGAAAAACTTATTTATAATCAATGCATCATTTCATAGTAAAATCTTTGGCAATAAGTCTTGTTTTATACCGTTTAAAATTGCTATTACCGTCGTATTAGGTCAAAAAGACCCACTTTCATACAACTGATTCGTGTCTTCGATCAATTAAACAATATCTGAGACTTGACTTTCAACCAATGATTTTTGCTCACATAGCATCAATCCATTAATCAAAATTATTACACATAATATTTGTGAACCGAAAACCGAGTCTTTGCCATTCCATATCAAAATGTAATAAATTGTTGTAAGAAAATCACTGAAACAACATGAATAACTTTCTTTCAATCTCTGTTGAGACCTACTTAATGCTGGTTCATGTTGTTATCAAAAAAAATTTGTATTGGCAGTAGCTATATTATGGAGTATTGGATCAGTAATTTGTGGTCTTTCATTATGTAACATTCTGATAATGAGAAGATTCACAATATCTGTAGATATCTTAAATAAAGGGATCATTATCATGATTTCTTGAACAGATATATCCACGTACTCCCACTGATTATGCCATCATTAATGAATTTATATTTTCGATTTCAATAAATCTCATACTATGGTTAGAACATCAATGAACACCATTTGGATTATTTAGGAAAACCAATGAACCAGTAATAGTTTTCAAATCCAATTTTCATTCTTGGGAATGTAAGCCCTCACCTCCAACTGAACAACCATAACTTAAAGGTGATTTAAACTAGGTTTCCAGCTTCTAGTCCAAAGTGTGTCTTTGAAACTGCTTTATTAGAAATCTATTTAAATTACACAGTTGCAGAAAGAACAAACATTCACAAATGTATTTCCATTATGCAAGGTTCATCATGCTTCTAACCATTTTCATAAAAGTATGATTTAGCCCTTTGATATACACCATTATGCCAATGATAAGTTGGCCTTGTGTATTGAGCAACAATTCCAAACTTTTGAAGATACAATGCAAAAGATTTAGGATATTATCATGTTTTGTCATACCCTTCACAATATTCACCACCTTTGTCAGACTTTATGATTTTTCACTTTATCTATAATTGCCTCTCAATTTCAATAATGAATGTTCGATAAAACATCCATGGATTGAGATTCATAATGCAATCGATATATTTACACAATAACGCGAAAAATCATCAGGTGATAAACAGTTTTATCTTCCAAAAATTGGACCATTAAAAGTCTACAAAATAATCATAATCTACAATTAATAAGAACAAAAGCTGAAATTTATAATAGAGATGAATGACAATTATAATAGAGATAAATGAAATTTAAGCTTACAATAGTTACATACCTTCAATAAGATTCTCCTGTGGGTAAAACCTTATCAAGGAATAATGTGAGACATGAAAAAAACATCAGTAGGTATTTTACCTTCTCATAAACACAACATAATGTTTGTTTAATACCACAACTAGAGTCACCTGTGGGAGAATCTCGTCTTATCATGTTTTAACAAACTCAAATAATAATAATGTTCAACCTAATACACCAGAATAATAGTCACATGTGGGTAGATATTATTTTACATGTATATGAAACATTTAGATAACCTTAATGCTAGTTTAAACATGTGAACCAAAAACTACTTGTGAGCAGCATTGTTCTAATCGTTAAATCAAACTAAAATGACTCAAAATATACAATAGTTTCAAGATAAGAGTTTAGTATCACTGTGGTGATAACTAAACAATCCAACAAATATGTACAATTGCACAAATATCACACTAACTTTTCTTGTGATATTGCACATTCCCACTCAATAATATAGACATACCTGATCTGATCATTAACAATTAGTCGATTATAAACAATGATGAGTAGCCCTAAAACATTAATCACAAAAATTTATCCAAAAGCATGTCATATAGAACATACGAAAACATTAACCCCTTAATTGAAAAATATCCAAACATGGCGAACAATTCTTAACCCAAAATTGAGCATTAAGCAAGTCTATAAGTATTTTTCAATAATGAAATTAAGGAAAATTCTTTGATGCATCACCAGTTTAATTTGATACTTCAAAATCGTGATGAACAAGGGATTTAAAGTGGATTAAAATGAAGAGTGTTATAATATGCAATGAACATCATATATTTTCACAAATATGGAGGATATCCAAATATAAAGCCTCAATTTCTATAGAGGATGCAATAAGTTTTGGATATAAAACAACATAATAACAATTACTATGAAATTTTGAAAGATCTATAACGGCCTTGTTTGGTAAAATTTATGATTATCTATTTATAGATAATCATAAATTGATAAATGATTTTGGTATAATCATTTTAAAAATAAATTTTTCCAAACACTTTTTTTCAGATAATTGATTATCTTAGAATGATGATCTCAAAATGGAGAGGAAAGAACAATGATCTAGGATATTTTTTTAGTCCTATGTTGTTTTTTTGTCTCTCTCTTGATAGTTTAGAGAAAATAAGAAGAAAAAAATTCAATTTGAGATTTTTAGAAAAAATAATTGATTATAATAAATTTTCAAAACAACTTTTTCCTGTTTATGGAAATAATGGATTTTTTCAATTATGATTAAGATAAGCAATTATTATAATGGTTACCAAATGCATATAAGCTGATAATCCATTAAAATATTGGTTACCAAACAACCCCAATGGGTTACTCAACTCGAGAATGAGTTAATTTATTTAAGTAAATCTTCTTTTATGCATTTTGTAAGAAATAATGAAAAAAAAATGCGACATTCCCTTAATCATGATCTTTATTTTTATGTCTAGTAAATGCGGCCAAAAATGACAATCAAGTTAGAAAATAAAGAGAAATTACATTAGACACTCATTAAGACATAAAGTGATTCAGATCCATAATGTATGCTCAAATTAATAAGATCACATCCTTCAATTTTCTCTTAAATATATGAACTAGAATCACCTGTGCGTGACTGTTGTTCTAATATATTTAAGCAAAACAATATTATAAGCACTTGACAATAATGGCCCGGAAATATATTTGAAATCATTGTGGTGATCATCAAACAATCTTACCAGTAATGTCATTATTATAATAATTCGGTAATCGCTAAACCTTACCTTTATGGTTTAGCGAATTCGTGCTTACAATAATATTATGATTATTACTAAGATAAAGAACACTCTACTATCACTGTGGTGATAGCTAAAGATTCTCGACATTATGATCTTAAGGACAATAATCTCGTTCAATAGAGAAAAAAAATAATGTTGGGAGAAAAATCCTACTATAACATACACATAAACCATATCATAATGCACACTCAAATCAAATAGTGTGAAAAATGGTTTAAATATAAAACCATTCGATAGAAAATCAGCTTAAATTGTGCATTAATGTTATCAATTAAGCAGAAGCATATTAACTGGTTCATTTTTCTTCTGTAAGTAAAACCACTTCATAATTCTTAGGTTTCATATAATTTGGTTTTAACTATAAACCGGTTCTATTTATGAAGGTTATATGATAAACATGTACACATTAGATCACATTTGAACCACAGTCAAACAATCAAGATAGTCAACAAAAAGTCAACGTCAGACAAAGGCAACATAAAGTCAACCAATCATAATGGTCAACGGGTCAACTGTCAAGGTCAACTTTAAGTTACATGGTTAGACGCTTCACAAAATAATTTGGACAATACGGGATATTTCAAGATGTAAGACCAATTACATTTCTAAGCATCATACATAGGGGTGAGCATGGGCCGGTATGGACCGTTTTTCAACTCATACGCATCCAATCCATTGCACTACGGATTTCAATTTTGGAATCCGCATTCAATCCATATCCAACGGATTTGCATCCAATGGATGCACGAATGGACGGATTGGATGCGAATAATCCAATGAATTTGTTTTAGTAAAAATTTATTGTAAAGAAAATAAAGCTAACGCAAATGACTCCTTATAAAACCTACATATCATATATATGTAAACAAACATAAAAATGCCATATACAACATCCCAAGCAAACATTTTAAAAATTCCTAAATGATCCATAGCATTTTCTAAAACTATATAAACGCACTTAATTTAACGGATATGGATGTCCAACGGATTTTTAAGGTTGCATCCGGGCTCGATCCGTTATCAGTTGGATTTCAAAAATTACATCCACATCCAACCCATTAACGAACGGTCCGGACATCCATCCGCAAATGAACGGTTGGTCCCGGTTAAATCCGCGGATTATGGGCCAAATGCTCACCCCTTCATACACATATACAAGTTTCATTTCATGACTGTTGGGCTTTGTTTAAGTCAAGCCCAATATGCTTTATAAACTTAGACCAAAAGTTTGCTGAGCCCATACACACTTTTTTTCAGAATCGGAAGCATTTCATATCACACAACCCTAGCCGTATACTTCACAGTTTCATGTTAATCAAGATTTCACACAAAAACATGTTATTATTAATCTGTCTAATGAAAATGAATCAATTATACATGTGTAGTTGCAGGAAATCCCACAATACACCCCTCACTACAATTCATTTATCTAATCCATTGAAAGATGAATAACAAAGAAAGTTTTTTAATTATCTTCTTCCAATTTACACAAGAAATTAGAATTACACTTAAGATTACAAATGCTCTCCCAGTTTCTCTCTCCTAATGACTTGATTTTCAACTCAAAAGAATCCCCCCTACAACAGGACCTCTCATCCCTTTATATAGGGGTAATACATGGTGAATGATAAACTAGGTGTCCTTTATTTTCGGGAATGTTTCGCGAAGTGTCGCGAATGTACAAGTATTCATACTCGCGACACTTATTAACCGTCGCGACTTCACATCTTCCCGTCGTCATCCAATGCGTCATTCCTTTTTGATTCCTCGCGAGATACTGCAAAGATCATCGTTATTATCTTCGCGAGTCTTGTACGTCGCGATATAATGGTCCTACATCTTGCCTCTTTTTCCTTGAATATCGCTTGAAGAGCGATTTTAAAGGAAAAATTTGTCGTTGTAATAATTCTTGATCTTTGTTGGTGAAGGAACGAGCGAAAGAATACTTTTCTTGAAAAGTACGTACTTGCCTCTATTCTTTGGCGAAGTTTCGAAGCTTTGAAAATTATATATGAAGAATCATTTTTTGCCTCAGGGGTTATGATAAATTTCGCGAGCTCATCTCGTAAGTTAAAAAGGATGGTGAATCATGAGAATTTATGTCCCCTTGAATTGTCGCAACTGCTTATCCATATCTATTTCAACCCCGTATTTTCACACGGACTTTTATTACGAGATGTCTACTCTTCCATTCTATTCCCGACACGTCTCTTTTCAACCGCTTCTATCCTTGACCATTCACGTCCCTTCTCGCATTAAATGCTCTCGTTTTGCTCGAGGATTTTTTCACTATATATAATTTTCATATCATCTCCTTTTCTCTTTCGTTTTCCCTGCAATTTTTCTTTAACTTTCTCTTTCCGCGATTTGCGCTCCTATTATCAGAATCTTCAATCTTTTTTTCCACTCTTCGATTCTTCATCCATTCCCATATTGATAATGGCTTCACTTAGTCGTATGTATAAACCTCGTTTTATTGAGACTCAAAAGAAGTTGCAAGATAAGGGTTTCACTCTAACTACTATTCCTAATCAAGAACCTTCATCTATTCTTACTGCAAAACTATTTTCTGATCATCAATGTGATGATCAAAAAATTATAGTCTCGCTTGGTCAACTCCTCGCAGGACTTCCCATTCCTTTATATGATCCTGAGATGCCACTCTTTTATGAAATTCTTTCCCATCCAAGCTTCTCGCGAGCTGTCTATCAGTTGAGCGGCGATTGTATCCGCCTAATGCTTGAGTTTGCCAACCGTGGCGCTGGCAAAGGATCTTTATATCCTAACAGTGTCAGAGATCCCAATTGCGTAGACTTAGAAATAATCCCTGAAAAGTATACTGCATAGAACGTTTTTGAGAATTATGAAGTAATAGGTATGAGAAATAAGAAGTCTCGCTGGGGCGCTCGGTTGAAAAGAAAAGATAATGTCCCCGAAGATAAATTACTCATGCATGATATCGACTGGCATTCGGGCAATAATACTACTCCTCGCCAATCCAAAGATGAGAAATGGTGGGTTGTACCCTTATTTTTAAGTGGGCCTTACATAGCTGGTTCGCATGTACTCCCCGAAAATCTCGCAGGTTACCATCCTTGGGAATTTAAATGGTCCGGGAAAGCAAAAGAGGTATATCTTCCAATTTTGTTTTTGCAATCTTTCTTTACTTATGTACTGATCGAGTTTGTGAAATTTCCAGATTGACAAACTGAGGAAAAGCTTCAAGATAAATCCATTGGCAAGTACCCTGGAATTACTTCGATCGCTTACGGATGAAGTAAGAAATATCTCTTTTGTTACTTAACAATATTGTTGCCTCTATTTCTTATCTTCATTTGTATGCGAAGGTTGACGCCGAGGAAATGGAACTTGCGAAGATTAAAGCCAAAACTAAAGCCAATGCTCGCAAGGATAAGTCTTCTGCTCCATCATCTAAGAAACGAAAAATTCAATCCTCTTCTCATCTTAGCTCAAGTTCTGGATCTTCTGACGAGGACGATAATGATAATGATAATGATATGAACTCATCTTTCCAAAAGGAATCTCAATCATCCAATTCTCCTATGGATCAGCTGTTCAGCATCTTCTCGGATTCTCTTCAAGGAATAGGGGATACTCGCGTGACTTCTATATGCGAGAATCTCGCCAAAGTGTGCAATGCTACATTGCTGGATGGCAATGATTCTTTCAATGGGGTTTCTAGATCTGTATCCCCCAGCTTTTTAAATGCACTTAATTCGTTGGTATGTACGAACTCATATTTCTCTCCCGATTTCAACTTTTAATTTATATCTTAATAACCTTTTTTATCTTCCTCAGCAGTCGGAAAAACTTCTTTTGTAGTTGCCTCAGATTTTGAAAGGAGGTATAACCTTCAATTGAAAAAGAATATCCAATCTTGTACAAAGATCAAAGAATTAGAAGTCGAGTCTGCGAGCTCTCGCGAGAAAATTCAACAATTGGAGACTGAGCTTTCTGCCCAGAAGGACAAAGTTACCACTCTTCAGAACGCTAATCAGCAACTTTATGGTATATAATTTTTCTTCTCTTATTATTTTTGGTTTATCAGTTCCCTATTATTACCTGACTTATCACTTTCGCAGATATATATAACCTTTCCGAAGAAGCTATTCTTCTCCATTCATTTCCTGAGCCCATGGATAATGACATTCTTCTTGCTCATTTCAACAACTCTTTAAGTAGTTTATCGAGTAAAATTAATTCCCTTTCATTAAACGAACTCCAAACCAAACATCGCCTCTTAGTAATTGAGCATAGATCTAGTTTAAGTGCAGCCAACCAGTTTAAACGAATGTACCTCGAGTCTCGCGAGGAAATCAAGATTTTAAGGAAGAAAATTAGTGACCACATAGACGACAAAGATCGCATTGCTAATAATGGTGCTCAGGCATTAGTAACATTTCAAAAATCCCTTCTCGAAGTACAAATGGAGCGAGATGAATTGCTTCGTCAGAATTCCTTACTTAGTGAGCGAGAGAATCAAATTCGTTCACTACTTATCATAAATAATGATGATGAATTCGCTTGGGCTGCGAAAGTCTTAGATAATGCCAGGAATAACTTAGGTGTTGATGTTAGTCTTCATGCCGAAACACACTTCCTTGATCAAAGATATGATATCCGAGAGAAGGTTATTTATCATACTTCTTGTTTCTTATCTCCGTAGTATTCTTTTTGTCAAGTTGTTAACTTATCGTTGTTTATTTGTAGAATCCAAAAAAAATTTCAAGCAAGAATTGAAGAACTTGAATTCGAGAAAGCACATGCAGATAATCTCACTCTTCGCGAGAATAGATATTCCAAATTGAAGAGACAATTTCAAACTACGGTGTGTAATTTCAATAATGATGTTGTTCGTTTTTGCAATGAAGCCATGGAGTATGTTTGTAAGGATCATAAGATCCTCTTTGTTCATATCCCTGGCTTTCTGAAGAAATTCCTGAGAATTTACCTGTTTCAGACGTTTCTGATAGTGAGGCCGGCGAAGAAGAAGATAAAATTGAAGAATCAGATAAAGAAGAAGAATCATCAAAGAAATAATTCCTTTTGTTTCTTTCGCTGCTTGTAATATCTATACATTTCTGCGTCTCTTTATTGTAAGTTTCTTGGATTGTCGATCTTCATTTCCCTTTCTTAGCAATTCTTCTTTGTAATATAATTGGCTAGCGTTATTGACACATAACTCTTTTATTAGAAGATGGATAACAATATTTCATCTTTTACTTAATTATTGATCTTCATTCCCATACTTGCCTCGTTATTCATCTTCGTATGAAAGATTTCACTTAGTTTACTGAAATGAATGAAACTTCAGTAATTCGTACTTATCATTTTGAAATTTATCATCGCGACCAGATCGCAAGATATCTTTATAAATGAAGGGACCTATCGATCTCGCCTTATCATTTTTGGTGGTCTTAAAAGCGCGACCTTCCTAGTTAAAGGTCTTGCTCGCCACTTTTTTCGCGACAAGGTCGCAGGACGTCTTTACACTTGCATGTAAAAACCCATTGACCTTGCCTTATCATTTCTCAAGTATTTTTGCCTCTGCAGGATATTTTGTTTGCAACAATATGATAGTCCTAAATTTTCTTGCGAAAATAAAGCCCCATGACATTGTCGTCTTGCGACGAAATCGCAGGACGTCCGCACACTTTCATGTACAGACCCATTGATCTCGCCTTACCCTCGCATTAGTATTATTGCCTCTTCAGATCATTGCACAAATATGACAAGCCTAAGTTTCCTTGCGAAACAGAGCCTCATGACATTTGCGTCTGTTTTGACACTCTCCCTAATGGAGGGTGTCGCCCTTATCATCTCCATGGTTGCCCCTTCAAGGAGGCGTACATCGTCCATACAAGGCTAGCTCCTCCCATCCTGGTCTTAACAACAACCAGCTTGTTTTCGCAGCCTCTTATCCCTTATACCTATAGGGTTTATGGTTACAAGCGTGCACCCTAAGTGGAGTTTTCTTGGGCGAGTGCAAAGATGCGCCAAGACTTGTCAAGAGTGGTAAGGAAGTTCCATGCTCCCCGCACTCTTGACTCAACCGTGTACCTCGGCGCCTTGATCATATGTCGACTCCTTGGAAGAGACCCTCGCCGCCCAACAGTAGGTATAACCTACATATATAGTTTGGGAATCCAAGGTATCTCTTAGGATAGGCTTTCATGGGCCCCAAATCTACATGACCCAGTTCCGGGCGGTGTAACCTTTTCCCCGAGCCATGTTAAGAGATACCCCTTATATGACGCACTTTAGGTCTTACATTTGCCTCTTACGAAATGTTATTCGCGAACTAGGGTGTACGCCATAAAGGTTCGTCCCATTCATTTACTCATTCAATCATTTAACTGCTTCAATCATTCAATCATTCATATTTAAATACTTCTTGATATTCATCATTTAATTGTTTCCATCATTCAATCATTCTTATTTAATTGCTTCTTGACATTTACTTTATGGGCCCTCGCAAAATTCCCTCTTTCTTTTAGTTTTGCGAAATTCTCGGAACCGGCTTCTTCTTTATATTGCCTCTGATATATTTTTGTTGATTATTCACTTCTTATGCCTTTTGTTCATTGCATTTCTGATGGTGATACTGTTAGTACTTTCTTTCCTTTCTCTTCATCTTTTAGAAAATGATTCAACTTCCCCTGATCAATCATTCTGAGAATGATTCTCTTTATGTTTCTGCAGTCATTCGTTAAATGCCCATGAAAGCGGTGGTAAGAACAATATTCATGGCTCCTGTCACTCGGTGGTGGTTCACTCCCTGCATTCCATGGTGCTGGTATTTCCTCCATTACGAGTATAACTTCCCATATCTTCTCCACACTAGCATTCAATGGTGGCATTCTGATCTCTTCCCATACCACTGCGATTTCTTGACCCTCCATGATTATTATGCCTTCGTCCTCCATAAGTTTCGCGTATGATCTAATCTCTCGAATTTTATTATTGTTGCGCGATTGTAGTAGTTCCTTTCTCTCTCGAACTCCTCCCGATCTCGGCTTCCCATAGCCACTATTTTCTGCTGTCCATCCTCAACTCTCTTTTCTGGTTGTCCTTGCGAAGTGCTCGCCACTGTATTTAGGAATTTTGGTAACAAACTTGCATTCGCAGCACTTGAACTTGTATTCGCAACTGGGTAAGATTCCATTTCATTTTGTCTTTCTTCCAAAGCAATATATTCTTCTTGTAGTTCTCGCAGTTCAGCCATCGTAATCGTATTTTTAATTCTAAAAATCAATGTATAACAAATCGGTCGCAATGAGCATTTACAAATGATAAAATGAGATATCTTTCTTTCTACCCTTCCAGCCATTTCTCACGCACACATTGTCCTCCATCTCATTGTCAAATGTCTTAAACTCTCGCCAATTCTTTGTTTTAATCCAAATACATCCTCAATTCCTGGTCGCGAAGAATTGTTGCTTATATATGCTCCCACGAAAGTAGCTTGCAAATGATTGAATGACGAGATTGTGTTTCTGGGTAACCCTTCAAACCATTTCAGTGCTTCTCCCACTAAGCTTGATGCAAAATATTTGCACAATATGGCATCATGACTCTCCCATTGCAACATACATCTCATATAAGCCTTGATGTGTTGTATCGCACAGGTTGTCCCATCATTTCTGCTAGTTCTTTCAAGATTTGTTCATTCGCCTCAGGATTTGATTCTGCTGGTCTCTTTAGCTCTGCTTCTCTCCTCCTACGCTCATGTCTGTTTTGACCTTCTTGTTCGCTATTTTCTCCTCTCCTTTCCCTGCGACTTTCTCCTTCGCCTCTTTCATCAATTCGCACACCATTATATCTATTGTTCTCTCTCTCAGGCTGTCTATCAACTCTCCTCTGTATCCTCTCATATTCCCTCATTGATATTTCTATTGACACGATTTTGTTCTCGCCTCCTTTCTCGGTTGTCATGATTATTCTCACGGATTGCTTCTTCCATTCTTGGTTTTCTACTTCTGCTCTTACTCTCTCCCTCTCGCGAGCTAGCGTGCTTTGTTCAAAGATAATGCTTCTCAATGTCATCCACAATCTCTTTTTGCCTTCTCAATGCTTCTCTTCCATGCAATATTGCTCTTCCTTCAAATAATGGATCATTTGGTCCCCGAAATCGCCTAGTTCCTTGATTTTCCATATTCTCATCGTCTTGAAAATTCCTGGATGGGGAATATAGCGATCTTCTCGTCCTCTCTTCTTTCATGATGTTCGAGCTAAGATTTTGTGTTTCTTGTTGGTTTTCTATCACAGAGGTAGTTTCTTTGGTAAAACTCTCCTTCTTTCTTCCCTAGTCGATCTTGAACTCGATCTCGCAGGTGCTTCTCGATCTTCTATTTTGCAATCTTATATTTTCCATCCTTAATTCATGATTCTCTTGTTAAATTTGCTCGTTCTTCCGCCTCTAGTCGCCTCTCTCTTCGTATCGTTTGCCTCAATGCTTCCAACGTTTGATTTCTTCATTTCGGATTCGCTTCCCGTTCATTCCTTCATCTCTCCCTCCTTGTCCATTATTCACCGCTTGTCGCTCTTCCTCCCTTTCATCCTCGTAACTCGATCTCCGTGTATGCACACTTACTCTGTCAGAATCCACAGATTTCATTTGCTATCTGGGAATTAAAGGTTGAACATGATTCTCTTCCTCATTCCTCATATTCATTCTTGACGATTCTCCTCGTTCATTTCTCCTTTCTCCAAACAAGTCTTCCACTTCTTCTCACAAAGTTGTTCAAGTACATTTCTTCTTCTAGCCATTTCTCTTTTGAAAATTATCTCAAATTTCTTTCTTTGTTAATTCAAATTCTTCCAAATCTCAATGCCGATCTTTTCTCATTCCCCGTTTCTAGCGCATAATATGTAGTTCAGGGAAATCCCACAATACACCCCTCACTACAATTCATTTATCTAATCCATTGAAAGATGAATAACAAAGAAAGTTTTAATTATCTTCTTCCAATTTACACAAGAAATTAGAATTACACTTAAGATTACAAATGCTCTCCCAGCTTTCTCTCCTAATGACTTGATTTTCAACTCAAAAGAATCCCCCTACAATGACCTCTCATCCCTTTATATAGGGTAATACATGGTGAATGATGCCAGTCAGTCCTTTATTTCGGGAATGTTTCGAAGTGTCGCGAATGTACAAGAGATTCATACTCGCGACACTTCTTAACCGTCGCCGGACTTCACATCTTCCGTCGTCATCCAATGCGTCATTCTTTTGATTCCTCATGTAGATATAAGAAGATCGTTGCTTATTATCTTCGCGAGTCTTGTACGTCGCGATATAATGGTCCTACAACATGTTTTCCTTACGTGAAGATACTATACAAACATATTAAGGTGAGCCCATATTATAGTCATCAGGATCTAAAAGTTCTAACAAACATAGCCGCATGATTAGTTTAAAAAACCAGAAAACTCAATTGATTTAGTGCCGTGATATGTGCAGCAAGTTAATTTTTCATGGTACATAAATATGAGATCAACCAAACACGGCGATGGATTCATAACGATACAACAGTTATGCATACAAAATCATGGATAATCATGGAGTTCTAAACCTTGCTCTAGATGCCAAATATAAGATTTAATTTTATAGGTACTTTATTTTGGATCGTTGAACCTCATGATAATCACACAATTATATGCTAGAATGGTTTATGAGAAATACCTTATAGCGCTAGTCCTTAGTTTTGATTGATCAATCTGGAACGGCAATAATACCCTGTGGAGGTCTTGGTTTCTCCCTCTTCACCTCTTATGTTTTGAATATTATAATTCTCGAACCCAATATCGATGGCTATTGTGTTCCTCTTATATGCAGAAGGAGGACCAAGCTCTTAGGGTTTAATTAATAACATTAGATCTCGACCGTCCATCAAAGAAGAGATATTAGGAAATAATCTCAGAAATAATAACCAACATAAGTTACCAATATTCTATAATTAACCAAATTATTACGTGGCCCAAGGAAATATTTCGATGTGCAGTAGAATCTTATCTTTTCATCTAATCACAATTTCCATTCAAAAGGAGACAAGTTCCAAATCTCAGTATACATAGTTTCTGACTGTTGACTCAGTTCAGTCAATCTTTGAATGGTCAGTTGTTATCATTTATTAGGGGTGGTACCCTATTAATTTGCAAGTGACACTAACGACACGGCCACTTGCAAGAGTAGGGTCTTTTATTTGACAAATAAGTACATGAATTGGCCCAAATATAAACATTTGGTTGAATCTTCTACACCTCCGGTCGATAAGCTGGATTTTTCTATATATTTGATTTGAAGTCTTGATTCTTCAGTGGGAGTGATCCTAGAGGTGTAAAACGTGTCGGCCCAACACAGCCCGGCACACGAAGTCGCGTGCCTCACGTGCCATGTGCCGTGTTACACAAGGCTAACGATTTAAACGTGACAAGCGTCTTTGCGCTTTCTTAGAAAAGTTAGACAAAGAAGATGCCCACTTCGCACAAAGACACGAATAAACGTGTTTGTCATATTTGCAGATGTGCTATAAATAATTTGAAATCACTTAATGATATATTGTCCGACATTATCACAAGAATTTAATTAGACAACATATCATTTGAAATTATTTCAAGTAAAACTACCAAGTTTATTCAACAAAAAGAATAATAGCCCATCAAATATAAAATTGAACTATCATTATGTAAATTAATGTTCTAGTTAAATAAAAAGTGACGTGACGACATTATAACAACGATATTGAAATATATTTTCCGTGATATTAAGGTATTATATGTGTTGTTATAAATAAGTTCAAAGATAAAATGTTAAAACTAGCTAGAATAGTGACTTTTCATAAATATACAAAAATGTGAAGTATTATGCCTTGTTATATGGTGTATTTGTACATGTTAAGACGCTTTCTTAACGCGGATGTCTTTGGTCAAGCCACGTGCTTATCCGTCGCCGTGTCACAAGGTTTGCCATCGTACAATTAGTCAAACTCAAAGACGTCCCATTTAACTAACGTATTGTTCATTGATGGGCTAAGTCACGTCTTGAAATTTGCCAAGGCCAAATTTTAAGGCTTTCGGCATGGGCTGTGCTTGTGCTGGCACAACCCAATTTACACCTCTAAGTGATCCCTTTGAATTTTCTCTGGTCAGTTAGTGTGATGGACTGATAGTGTCCATTCATATATGGACGTCGGATAACGAAGAATCGTGTGGGGTAAAATTAGAGAGAGAGAGTGTGTGTGTTATTTTCTAATTAATACGGTATAAGTACTCTTCTCTGCATTTCTGAAGAAAAGTGCATTTATGAAGAAAAGTTAATATCCCTATTTTTTTTTTCTAGAAATAGAGGTAGTATGATTCCGATGCTCACGTGATAATATCATTATTTTAAATGATCATAAAGATGAGATATTAATCAATCGGTATAAGTACACCAATTATCAAATTCATTTTTCATTTCTCGATTCATTCTTATATATTTTTTGGATTTTTTTATATCAGAATGTCGATTAAAATGTCCTAAATTTATTAATATTTTTTTTGGATTTTTTTTTCATGTCGAAGGTTTATAATTAAACCTAAAACATGAGTTCGTATTAACACAAATAAAAACACACTTGCTCTCAATCCGTATTTGAGCATCCTAAATACAATATCAACCGTTAAGATCTTTTCTTGATCTCAGATGAGTGGATCGACGAAACGTGGTCCGTCGATCATTTTAATTCTCTCAATCCCTCTTCTTCATCTTCATTTCTTGATTGAATCAACCCATCTTAGTTCTCATCTGCAATTTCCAAGTGAAAATCATCACAAACCTCAAATCATTAAACCCATCAATCGAATACCTCGAGATCCACTTCTACAAACCATAAATCAAACGAAACCCAACTTCAATTCCTAATATGCTACTTGATTTCTTCTTTCACCGATTCAATCTCACAACCCCTTTCAATTCTTATTCAACATCTAACCTAGCCACAAGAATCATAGCTCTCCATCTTTGAACATCGAATCGGGGTTTGAGGTGATGTTGATTATGGTAGAGAAATGATTGAAGAAGGTGATTGTCACGATTTTCACGAGAATGATTCAAGATGAGTATGGGGGTTTTGAGATTTAAATCAAGCCGAGATGTAAATCGTTGCTACATTGGCTTATGGAAGAAGATGAGATTTGAATCGGTGATGTTTTGATGGGGTACAGATCCAATTAAACTAAGTTCCTCATCAAATTTTCGATTCAACATCACAATCATCAAAACCAAAATCCGATACTAACCCTTAGCAGACAAACCAAAATCCGATACTAAACCCCAAGTCTAATTTGATTTATTCTCTGTCTCAAAAAACCCCCAATTCATTTCAGACTCTCACCAACAGATTTCTTCTCTAATTCTCCTCTCAATCTCTCGATTTCTCCGTAACAAAGCCGCAACCATATTTCTCTCTAAATTTCAGATGGAGTAAAAGATTTTAGCAGAATTAGTGAAGGTGGTGGTGACTTTGTTGATGAAAGGGAAAGAAGAGATGGGTAATTATAGATTCCAAGCTTTTTCCATCGAATTACAAGGAAGAATCTGTGGGTCGATCTGCTTGTGCTGGTACAGATTTTTGTTTTTCTTACTTTTCAATTTCGAGTCCCTTGGAAATGACTTATTACCCTTAGTTTTGGGTGATTTATTGTTTTGTTTCTTATACTGATTATGATTTTTTCTTCTTCATTCTTCTTTTGTCTATGGTTGGGGCTTAATTTGAGCAAACATGGATCTGAAACTCTTGAAATTAGATTAGAAGGAGAAGACGCCTAATTTCCTTTTTCTTTTTCATAATCTGATTTATGTTTTGGTTTTGTGTAAATTTAGAGAGCTTTTGCTATTAGGAATTTGGAATTCTCTATCTTAATTAATCAGGATTGGTATTGCTTGAGCTTAGATTTGATCGGATTAAATGTTTTCAGGAGCAACATCAACTAATCTTGTTATTGGAGTTGCGATTGGTGGTATGGCTGTCCTGGTTGTTTATTTGTTGTAAGAAGAAGAAGATAAGAGATCAGTATCCTGTTGATTACTATGGAAGACCTTCTCCATTTTAAGGTATAATTTTTCTTTTGAATCTACCAAAAAAAATGGTGTCGATGTATAACAGTTCAAGAAGTGCAATTAGTTTTCAGCGGAGAAGCTTGTGATCAACAAATACTATTAGTATAATGTTCCAGAACCTATTCTCTTAAAATTTTGTTTCTATAAATTTTGGATTTACCAAGTCCTGAATCAACTAATTGGGTCTTGGTTTATGTGTTGGTAACCTTGCTTAATCAAATCGAAATTGCTCTATAGATCGATTACTAACTCTTTCTTTTATTGTTGTGTTATCTAATTTTATAGTTTGCCTTGGTTCAACCTCATGCCAAGTTGCCAACACTTAGTGTGGTGTTATCTTTGTCACTTTTGCATTCTTCCTTTTCTTGTTGTTCTTATTTGTTTATAGTTACCCTGCTTGAACTTGCTTTTGGTGTAGCGCTATGTTGTTGTGAACATATGAATATCATTTTTATCTACGTAGAACTAGATGAAGTTAGTGGAGTTAAGATTGCATAAGTAGCATTTACATTGTCGATACTTATGTCGCATTAAATGGTTATCTTATTTCTTTCATTTTGCATATGGTTTCCTCTCGAGTTCGAATAGTTATATGCAGCGCCCTTTGTTCAAAAATTCGCTTTTAAGTCACTAATTTGTCGGGACATTTAGCCCTTTTGAGCTTCTAATATAAAAACTTTAATCTATGTATTCACCGTTAAACAAGACGTTACAAGAAGTAGTATTCATTGTATTCTTGCTCACCGTAAAGTCGTGAATGGCATGAGCTCCTTAAAATAAAAAGTTGCTAACATTTTATTTTGTAATCAACTTGTGTTATGACTTCGGTATCAATTTCTTCTATGAGCTAACACAGATTTGTTTTGGAATCTCTCGTTAAAGTACTTTCCGTATCGATTCTTTGAGAGGATCGAAATATGTACACTCGCACATCTTTTGCATCATCTTAAGCCAAGTAATTTGCTCCTAAATGCAAGTTGTGAACTGAAGGTTGGAGGCTTTGGACTAGCGAGGCAAACATCTCGAAACGAATATGATGAAGGAATATGTTGTCCTCATTGCACAGTGCACCATAGTTGGTCCTCAATAGTTCGAGACATTAAAAGAATTGATATTTGGACAACAAAGTTGCATACTTGGTGAAATTATGACTCGAGAACCGCTCTTCCTGGGTAAAGATTATGTTCATCACTGATATATGATTTTGTTAGCCTACTGTTGTTGCTGTTCTATCATTAAATATGTGTCAAACTTTGAACATAATTATTGTATGACAAGGTATACTCAATCAAGTTTTCACTTGTTTTTTACAGAGATTGTGCTTACTCGGAGTCAAGTTGTAGTCAAAATCTCACCCACAAGAGGGATTCCAAGGGTTGAGAGACGACTAGAAGGGTTAAAACTTAAATGTTAGTATTAGATTTTTTTTTTTTTGGTGTCGAAGTTCTCAGAAAACCAATCTTCCATTTGTAACAAACAATAGTGATTGTAATTGTAAGTCGCTTTTCTTTTCAAATACATGGTTATTTAAGTATTACAGATTTAATTTTGTATTTAAATTCTCAAAAATTTTTTTTTTTCAAATCAATTGTGTACCACAACTCAGAATTAGAGCTGTCAAAGAAATGACATGCAACCCTTCCCATAGTTGTCAAAGAAGTGACATACAATTCAAACCATTGTTGTCAAAGAAATAACTTGCAACTCAAATCAAAGTTTTCAAAGAAGTGACATACAGCTCAAACCATTGTTGTCAAAGACTAGACATACAACTTTAACCATAGTTGTCTAAGAAATTTCTACAACCCTAACAAGTGTGGTGTAGGAGTAATTTTCACATCACAGGTAAGAGTTGTGTTAGGCATTAAGAGGAAATTTCAAAAGACATTGACAACTGAAGCAAGTATTGTACAAAATTGAACCACAACCATGTTTACGACTCTAGCTGACGAGTTGCAAAGAATTGAGGACTTTCTACAACCCCCTTGTGCAACCCATAGATATGAGTCGTCTTATATCGTATGCCAACTCTTTTCTGGTGTAGTTGATCGATGTTTTTCCCGTAGTGAGTGGTCCTAGGCTAGAGAGTTGGAGAGATAAAGTAGACGGTTAGGTGAAGCTATAAATAGGTTGTATAGGTGGAGTCATTTGAAACTTGTAATTGAGCGAGTACCCAAAGTGAGGTATAAAGAGAGAGTGTCTTGTGTACGACCAGAGTCTTGAAAAGCAATAAAATGTTCATTTTCAATAACATCCAGTTGAGTATTGTGAGCCTATTTTCAATCTCTCTTAAACCCCCAAAATCATTTTCAACATAGAAGCGTTCTTGACAAAATCCAACAAAATTAGATGTGTTATTAATTTATGTAATAGATTTTTGGTTAAGTAGGCCTCAATTTGAATTCTCGGGTCTAAAAGACAAGAAAGTTTGACTACTGTTCTAATATCCCAAAACCTAAAAGATCTTGTTTAAATATCCTAAATTGGTTATTTGACCCAAAACTTTATCTATAGTGACTAAAGTACCCCTGTCGTTTATTTATTTTCGTCCATCGGCTAGAAAATTTCCCTTTCTCTAATGTCGTCTCTCGTATCTCGCACACCACCAAACAATTATCCATCGTACTCCACCGTTCCATGTTTCTAAAAATTTTCTTCTTTCATTGTCATTATTCCAAAGAAAATTAGAAGAAGAAAGAAGATAAAGTGATTACAAATCAATCCAACAATTGAACAGATCAAGGTGGAAAGAGGCGTATTATGATTGGTGAAGGTGGTTTTGGTTCCGTTTACAGAGGTGTGGTTAAGATGAAAAACACAAATCATAATGATGATCTTTGGTGAGTGTTTAGATGATAAGAAATTGGATGTTACTGTTAAACAACACAATTGGAACTGAGTGTAAAAGGTATTTGATTTAATTCCCCTTTCATCGATTTCATATGTTTTAATGATTTTTTTTTTCTTGATTCTTGATTTCATCGTGACGGCATTATATACTTTGGAGGCTCTTTTGGGAAGAGACGGGCTTTGTAGCTTCTAGTGGTAGCAGTGGATATAAAAAGAACTCCACTATCAAAGCTTTTCTTTTGTCAATTACATGGCATAAAGACTGGATTACATAAGTGAATTTCTTGGGAGTGGTTAAACATCCTAACCCTCTCTAATTAGTGGGATGTTTAGATGGCGATTTTGATGATGAAAGAATGGGTGTGCTAATGCTGATTTAGATGGTGTGGTGATACTTTTAGTGATGTTGCTGGTGATTTTTTTTGTATGGTGATGATGTTTGGATCTTGTGCTAGTGTTGATCCAATAGCCATAAATAACAATGACAGTACTTCTGTTATTGGTGAAGATTCATTCCTTTTTGATTTGGGGGAACAAAAGATTATATCTTGAGTTTATTTTACTGGGATTCTAGGAGTTGTTTTGTTTGCTATTTATGTGATTTTGATTGATTCAACTAATGGGTTCGGACTTGGTAAATATTTTGTTAACTATGTTTCTAAGGTTTTTCAAAGTCATGAGGTGAGTTTGTCTCAACAGAATTTTAAATTTCAAAATGTAAATTGTGTTAGTTTTTCATATCAATTTAAGATGTCTCTGTAGGTGTTATCAAATTGTGTTAGTCACCTAGCATCTCTGTAGGTGTTACCTAGTTAGAATATAAGATGCACTGAGTGCATAATTAATATTCTCGATAAAAAATATATTTTTCCTAGGTTGCACCCGGAGTGCATAATGTACATGTATATTCTTATAGGAAATATGTTTTGGCTAGATGCACCTGGGTGCATAATGTATATTCTTATATGAAATAAATTTTGGTCACATTGCACCTGGGTGCATAATGTATATTTTTATAGGAAATAGATTTTGGCCAGATTGCGCCTGGGTGCATAATGCATTTTGACGGGTAATGCATATTTTTATATGAAATAAATTTTAGCTGAGTTGCACCTGGGTGCATAATGCATATTTTTAGGAAATAAATTTTGTTCAGGTTGCACCTGGGTGCATAATGTAATCAATGACAGGTTGAAAATAAATTATTTTTTTTTTCAATTTCATATCAATAATGGATCTTGTTTTGTAGAGATTTTCAAGCCCTTTCCAAAAATATAAAATTTATTAAAATCCGACTTATATTTTGGAAATTAAGACATTTCTCGCGATTAATATTAATTGTAGAAAAAGAAAATAAATATGAGAGAGAAAAGGATATGAAAAAGAATAAATTTTAAAGAAAGGTATATATGAAATATATTTCCTATGTCTTTTTCACCCGCATCTATATTTTACAAAGTTCAAGATCTCCATACTTTATGTGGATTTGGTCATATGAACCATTTTCCGTTTATGTAATGAATGTAACCATGGTATGTATAACTGCTAGTACTAGATGTATTATAAAAACTTCATGCAATTGATCTTATGTTTTGGTTCACACAGGTCTTATCATATTAGGTGCTAAAATAGGAAATCTTCATTAATCAAATATCATCTTCCATTCCGGACAAGGTTTAGTTTAGATGATGACCAAAAGGAAAGATGCATATATATAAAGAGATTGACTTGATAACATATCAAAGTTTTGTTCATGTATATTGATCTCAATCCTCATTAGGAAAAGAAACCATCAATGAACTCCGCCAAGTATATATGCCAAGTTTCTCGGCCATTATTGACTCAAACTAGCTAATTACTCAAACTCGAGCCTTTCTTAGTTGTGCTTTGGTGGGAATTTCCTCCCTGGTGGAGATCGATATCTCACTAGGAGGATATCGTGGATAATAATTAAGGTGCTATTGGTGTTGGAGGAGATTTTGGCTTTGTAGGCTTTACTGGCTTCTTTGGTGGTTTTGAAGGAACATAATGAGGTGGCTTCTTTGGTACTGGTGGTGGAGATTTCTTAGGGGGTGTTGAAGGCACATAGATTGGCTTCTTTGTTGGTGTTGGAGGCATATAAACTGGCTTCTTTGGCGGTGGTGGAGCATTAAAAAACGGAAAATAAGGAACAATCGGATTCTTTGGTACTGATGGTGGAGACTTCTTAGGTGGTACTGAAGGTGCATAAATTGGCTTCTTCGTTGAAGTTGGTGGCATATACATTGGCTCCTTTGGCGGTGGTGGAGCATGGAAATAAAACGGAAAATATGGAACAGTTGGATTCTTTGGTACTGATGGTGGATACATCTTAGGTGGTGTGTTCTTCATTGGTGTCGGTGGCATATACATCGGCTCCTTTGGCGGTGGTGGAGCATGATAATAAAATGGAAAATAAGGGGGTTGAACCTCATATGCATCAGCTATACAGCCTATACTTAGAAAACTCAAGGAGACTAGTACCACTAGAAGAGCACTAGTAGTAAACAAGAAAGCCATAACACTCATTTCTAAGTTTAGTTGTGATTTTAAACATACTTCTCTACTCCTTTTTTATATAGAGTAGAATCTTATCTTTTCATCTAATCACAATTTCCATTCAAAATAAGACAAGTTCCAAATTTCAGTATACATAGTTTCCGACTGTTGACTCAGTTCAGTCAAACTTTGAATGGTCAGTTGTTATTATTAGGGGTGGTACCCTATTAATTTGCAAGTGACACTAACGACACGGCCACTTGCGAGAGTAGGGTCTTTTATTTGACAAATAAGTACATGAATTGGCCCAAATATAAACATTGGGTTGAATCTTTTTACACTCTTCCCTGCATTTCTGAAGAAAAGTTAATATCCCTAATTTTTTTCTTCTAGAAATAGAGGTAGTAGGATTCCAATGCTTACGTGATGATATCACTATTTTGAACGATCATAAAGATGAGATATTAATCAATCTTGCTAGGTGACTAAATGAATAACTAGGGCCGTGACTACATTTTTAGAGGCTTAGAGTGAACTTTCAAAAGATGGCCTCTTATTTCTAAAGTATATGGGAATAAATGATAAATGATGACTCGACGAATAAATTAGTCACCAATCCTAATGCAAGCATATACAGTCCAACAAGAGTTCAGAAATAACCAAAATTTTGTTTAAGAAAGCCACAGTGCTGGCTAACAGCGTAGTGGCCGAAGGCCACCCGTATTTTTTTAGCATTTTTATCTTGTTTTCCGCTAAGAAAAATATCACCAAGATATTACAAACGTTACAAAATGTTAAAAAAAATAAAATAAACTAAATTGAGTGATTTTATAATAACTTTGTAATTTAGCAAATCTATGGAGAACAAATTCAGAAGGTTAACAAAATTAAAAGGATAGTTCCTACTAGTACAAGCTAAATTTTTTCTTAAAAATAAGCATCAGTTAAAGCCTTAAACTATTAAATGATCTCATCATTATTTTGGATGAAACCTCGGGCTCTCAAAATTTCACCCACCTTGATTTATATCTAGGAAAAATGTTTGAATAGGTCATTCACAATTTCTTTGGGCCGCATAAAAATTTGGGCCTATGGCGGTCGACCATCTCATCCTAAGCCTAAGACTGCCCTGTGAATAACAACTAGTTAACAACTCATCTCATGTGGTACCTGAAATGGAAAAAACAAGTGATTACACATCCTTATCAACATTATTAAAGAGAGAGAAAATTACTCCCTCCGTCTCTAAAAGATAGGTTCGCGTAACAAAATTTTTATACTTGTTTTATGATTTTTTTTCTCCCCAGGTCTTATCCTTCCACTGGATTAGCTAAATACAAGGCCTCTTAATATCTTGTAATATTTTTGATCAATATAAAATCCGATGTAAAGTTGAAACTTGTTAATGCAGAGTTTGATTCACCCGACCATTTAGATGAGAAGCATAATGAGTGTCTAAAATGTGTGAGAATAACAAGCTACACTGGTTATTAACATTTAAAAACTCGAGTATAAATCTATTAATTCCCACCTCTTCGATACTCTTTTTATCAAGATATGTTCAATTAAAATTTTCTAAAAAATTTAGGTTTTTTGGATTTACGTACACAAAGTCGGCTCATATAAACATTAACCAATTTTACAACATGGATGATATGCACATACACGTTGGCTTATCGTTCTTGATATTCTTTGTGGTTGAAGAACATCAAATTAGAATATGCCAATGTGGACATTCATATAGACCGATTCTGGTTTTAAAGGAAATGACCATTTTTCTGTAGTTTTTTTAGACTTCAATCGGCCAATATAAACCTCCACATAAATCGATTTTGCTACAATCGACGGATATGAATGTACATAATCGGTTTGTATTAACATCTACAATCATGACTCTAACAAGCGGTTTATTCAGTAAGTTATATGCAGTGAAGAACATCAAATCAAAATTGGCATGTGAGTGCATAAATCTACGGATTCTTAGTTGACGTTTTTACAAAATTTTCTTTCATCTTTTCGTGATCAACTAGCATTAGTTGATTTCTGGGTTAAGAAGATCAATTTCTATTTAATCGACCAAATTAACACTAATTAATTGAGGATAAGTTAGACATTAACGAAAATTGTTGGTTATGGTTTTTTTTGAGTATAGATCAAAATGACACATTTTTATCTTCCTGTGGTAGACCTCAAATTAGTCACGTCTAGAAAAGTTATAGGTTTAATCGTGGTCAACTTTGAAGGTATCCAGCACCAATTTCTTGGTCACATATTCCTCTTATTAATATTTACCTTCCTGCCAAAAATGAATGCTTTCAGAGACGTATAGGGCCATTGTCCACAACTTCTAATTTCGACCGTTGATGGGCACCTAATTCCAAGTAGGCCTCTATTAGTGCAAGTCAACTAAAGAGTCAGGTGTTGTACCTCAGATTGCGTTTATTTTTAGCAGGAAGGTATATCTTTATAAGAGGAATATGCCACAAAAAAAAATTTAGCCTCAAATGCATTGTCATTTGAGTTTTGCAAGAAAAATAACGTCGAAATGTTAATCAAATATCATTTTAACCATGTCATTGGATCCTCATCCTCCCATATATAAATAACCAGTGATGCATAGAAATTAAGCAACCTGTTTTATAGGAAGCAAGTTGTATTTTTGTGATCTTAACAAGAAAAAAAAATGATTACGAAAATCTAGTCTAAGAATCAAATTATCAACATCAACCAAAGCCTGAAAAAAGTAGTTATTATATGTAGGAAAATGCGATGGTTGGGCACATAAAATCACCTTACATAAAGACTACACAGTGATTTTTAAATTGGATATTGATAGCCCTCAAACAATAAGCTTCAAACTAGAGTTGAAAGTTGAAACTTCAGGAGCTGGGCCTGTTATCTAACTAGATGATAATTAAAACTCAATACTTGATTCTCCTTCATTCTGACCCCACTAAAATCTGATGTGGAAAAATGTGGTGACAGTATTGGAAATTAGAGCTCTCACATTGATTGTGGCCCCACATCCCTACCAAATAAACATTATTACACCGAACTTACACCGTCCGTTAACAAACTGCTCCCCACTCCATTCGACCAACTATCCGTCTCTCCCCACTAATCTTTCGAAACTGTTCCCACTTCCATTTTTCATCGACAGTTCGTGGATGAACAATCTCTCTGAAACTTTTCTTCCTCAATCCCATATTGGACCTAACCAATCTTCTCTTTAGGGCCTAAAAAACGAAAATAAAAAAACCATTTTGCAAGAAGTTAGGATGTTAGAGCGAGAGCGATAGCGAGAGAAAGTACAGCGATAAAGAAACCTAAACACCCTAAATAGATTATTCTTCAAACATCACCAATAGGGGACGATGATCATTTGAGGTAACTCTATTTTTATTGTTTTTCTTCTTTTTTTCTTATCGAATTCCCCCAAATTAATCATTTGGGGTTTTTAATTTTCTGTCGTTTTGAGCTTTTAAATTGATTTTTTGAATGAATTTTTATTACAGATACGAGGATGGAGCAGCTAATGATGTCGTGGTAAGTGTTGGGGTTTACAGTATAATTTATTTGATTATAATGATATAATCGTGATTGTGATATTGGTAGGAAGGAGAATTTTGGTAAACACATATGCAATCTAATTGAAGTAGAATCTGCTCTTCTCCCATCTCTTTGTTCCTCTTTTAGTATGCTTATTGATGGTGATGCTATATCCAACAAACAGAATTTACACAATGAAGATTTGTAGGTTTTATAACTCATCATATTTGTGCTTATTATCTCTTTATTGGCTACCAAGTTACTCTTCTCAACAGAGTTACGAAAACCATGTTATTGAAATTGTAATTAGTATATAATTATGTACTGAAGTTTCCTGCATATTTGAGAAAGTTACATTCATAAGTATTGTTCGTTTGACTGTACCTTAATTTGTATAGGATGCAGTAGAGATGATGAATTAGGGAGGAGGTGATTTTGATGCTTTCAGTTACCATCTTGGTCCTAATAATTGAAGGTAATTATTTCTCCCTTCGCATTGTCTTAGTTTGTAGCCCCAAATTGATTGATTTGATTTGAATAATTAGGTTTTCTATGTGATGCGTATAGTTTTTACGAAATAGTGATAGGTAGATCATTTACGTGCTTGGAATAATTAGATTCCAGTTTTGAAGTTGGGTAATTTCAGGGCTGTGGTGATTTCTTATGGTTGAAGCCTTCTTATGACGACTTCTTATGCTCATTCCCGTTGGTATTTCGATCAAAAATACTCGCTTTATAATTCCAAGAACTCTTGGACTGATTAAAGAGGTACGTCCCTTTGTTTCCCTAAACTTATTTTTGTTTTTGGTTCGATTAGCGTTGGGTCATCTTTCACTCTACAGAAAGATATCTCTGCATAAGGAATTTTTCTACACTGAACTTTTTCCCTTTCAGAATAGAATGGCCATGTCCCAATTGTTGGATACTAATAGTACTAATCCACTTATAACGTTCGTTTCCAGAAATCCAGAAATCTACAAACGTTCATTTAATTAATAGTACTGCAAACTGTATGCAGGTTGAAATTTCTTCTTTTTCAAAGTCACCTTAGTTGGAAAGCGTCTTAAACCAGCTCACAGTGACTTCAGCTTTAAAACCGTCTTTGAGCTGGGTGTCGCTCGGTGCATCAAATGTGCATCCCAAGTTTCTGATCCTGTACCCAGGTAATGTTCCGCTTCTTCTAAATAGGCATCTAACTTGATTTATTAATTTCTACCCTGATAGAAAATCTTACATAGATCATACAATCTTAGCTGGATATATATTTGTTATATTCTTGCATTTGATTTTAACTTTTGTGCTGAAGTATCTAATCACTTGCCTTCAATTATCAACCAATACTGCAATGTCCAATTTTGGCGTCTTGGATGCTGCTGTTCTAAAGACTGACCATATTACATTGTTAGGGTGAAAAAGGTTAAACATCCCATGATGTTAAAACTAACCACTTTGCAGGGATTTTTCCTATGAACTCCACCAATGCGATGAAATCGAACCTCGCAATGCAACAGTCCCCATGTCTAAATAAGATCCACATTGCTACATATTAAAGGAAATGTTAAGGATGTATTTAATTTTTGTTAGCTGAATTTGAAAAATAAAATTGTAATTTTCCATTTCATAATTATACTCGATCGAGGACTGATGACCTTTCCAATTGATGGTTTGGAAATAAGAAGGATCTAAATCAAAATGTTTGTTTACGATGTACTTAAATATTAAATGACGGTTACTTAACATAATAATAAGAGGACAAATTTTCTTTGCACATCAAAATTATTCCCTGCGGTGCTTATTTGTTATAAATTACTAAATCATTCTCCCAGTGCCCATCAAAGCCACCGGAGCGAACGAAACATTTTTCCCGGTGCGAAGCACGGGTTACTATCTAGTTGGTATTGGCATACCAAGTAAAGACAAAAAAGGAGTGTAAATAGCAAAATCAGAAGCCCCTTAACCAAATATTTTTGGTAATGGCAAATCTGCCCTTTTAGGATTAGTGTTAATATTAATAATTAGTTAAAATAATTCTGATTAGTGATTAATGATTAGTGATTAGTTTTAGGATTAATAAAAAAATTTGAGTAAGAAAAAAAAAAGTTAATTTTTTTTTAGAAGGAGAAGGGGAAAGTGAGAAAAAAAATTGTATAGATTATTTAGTTACCCTTGAATTGTAGTCATTTAGGCTGTTCGCGGGGTTCGACCTATCTTATGTTTAATCTCACTTTTGTAGGTTAAAATCATCAAAAGTCTGTGTTTTTCACTAAGGTTCGGCGAGTCGGATGAGCAGTTCGGCTAGTTTGAAAGTGTTGATTAAGAGCCGAACCTACCTTGTAGACGAGGAGTTCGGCTTGGTTGGGTGTCCTAACAAGCTAGAACCCTACATGGCGAACTGTCAGAAGAAAAAATGTTTAGGGTTCGGCTTATATTTAGAAATTAAAGAAGAACCCGTTGGAAACACATTATTCGGCTATTTGAATAAGTAGAATATAAGCCGAACTGATCATGTACATTTAAGGTTAATAATTTTGTATTGGTTCGGCGCATATTGTGAATATCGTAATAGCCGAACCTCGTAAATGTGCTAGGTTCGGCACATATTATGATTATCGAATACGCCAGAACCCCTGTGCATCTCTTTATGTGACTAGGTTCGGCTTGAAATTTCATGAAATTTCAAACGAACTATTCATATACACTTACGGGAAGCTTTTGTGAAGAACGGTTGGCTTAAAAACGCAACTTAATTTTGGCCGAACCCAACATCATGAATCGTCATTTAATCGATGAAAAACAACAAATATGAGATTGGGTTTGTAAAACTTACTTTCTTATCCTCGTTCCGGAGTTGGAGATGCGGTTGGTTCAATTGGTGGTTGATTTTCGGTTTCTACACCTTCATCTTCAATTGGTTCTTCTTCTTCAATTGATGGATTAGAAGACGATTTGGTTTGCCTAGTCCCCTTTTCTTTGTACGAGTCATTATGTAGTTCGGTTTAATCGACAATCAAATTTTTACGAATCGACAATTAATCACGGTGATGAATTTTTTTTTTTTTTTTTCGCGGGAGGGGAAGAGTTCGGCTAGAGGAGGAAGAAGAAGAGATGTTAAGGGAAGGCTGATTTTGATTTTTAGAAAAACTGATTTTAGATTTTTGTATTAAGGGTATATAGGTAATTGAGCTACCCGTAGGTTATCCCTTATAAGGTCACCCAAGATGGGACTATCACTTTGTATGCCCGGAAAGTTTTATTTATGCCTAATATCATAGTTCTTTCATAATTCGTATAAAAATTCTTTCTATGCCAACAGATTTTATTGCTTTATCTCGGAAAATAGTGATTTGTTTTGAACATAAGGCTATGCATCTCACCTTTATTATGAACATAAGGCTAGCTTTATAAGATTTACTGGCTTCTTTGGTAGTCTTGAATGCACATAGTGAATTGGCTTCATTGGTACTGATGGTGGAGACTTCTTAGGTGGTGTTAAAGGCACATAAATTGTCTGCTTTGTTGGTGTTGGTGGCATATATAATGGCTTATTCTTTGGTGGTTGAACTTCAGATGCATCAGCTAGAAATAGAGAACTCAAAGAGACTAGTACTACCAGAAGAGCACTAGCAGTGAATAAACCTCCTTTTCCTCCCATACTACTCATTTCTAAGTTATGTTCCGATCTTTAAACATACTTCTCTACTCTTTTAATTATATAGAGAGAACAAGTCTATCTTTTTATCTTGCTAGCTAGTCAGTACAGTTACCAGCCACAAGATGAAAGTTACTTGTTCAGTTTCAGTAAAAGTAGTCTTTGAGTTTTACTGTTTACTTTCTTGTAAAAAGCTACAAGTACTAGCATTTCTAGTCTAAACTGCACTTGAGTGGTTGAGATTTCTCAGACAAAATGACTTCATTTCAGTTTTTGAATAGTTAGTTGTTATATGTTGACTTTCTTACCATATCATATGAGGGGTGGTACCCCTATTAGCAAGTGGCGTTTGGTTGTCGACAATATCAACAGGCTTTAGTGTCCATACATAATAGGACGATTAATGCAACAATGCATTAATCGTTGAGAACAATTAATGCCCATAACAAATGGGGACCCATAAGCCATAACAATTAATGCCCATAAGACTAGAACAATTAATGCCCATAACAATTAATGCAACGATTAATGCCCCTATTCGTTGGGGCATGAATCCTGTGAATGATACTGCAACACACAAGAAATGGGGACCCATAAGCCCACCCCCTCCAAACTCCAACGGGTCTCAGGGGCCGTGAGACACGGGATTTCCTCCGGTTCCCAGCCCCGGTCAACTTAACACTACTTGGGTGAGAACAATTCAAGGGAATCTGGGTTGCACGGACGCTCCATTTCTTGAGCCGTGTCCGCGTCCGACTCGCGGCGGACACGGGACGCGCGTGGGACGCGTGTCCGACGCACCAATTTGCGGGTCCTGCGCCAGTCTGGTTTGGACGCACCAATGACGCGTGTCCGACGCATATTTTTTTTTATTTTCATACAAACTTTTTCCTTTATTTTTACTATTATTAACCAAATGAAGAAAGAAAAATATTTAGATCAATAATTTAGGTCTTTATTAGGATTTTGTAATTGGAAATGACATCACTTATACTCTTAGTTTGACATGTGTTGATTTAAGAATGCATTTTGATTGTGCTATGTGTTTAACAATGACTGATTATTTGACATTCGGCGTGTATAAACAAACGATATCTTCTTTTCTTTTGAAATTTTTACATATGTAACATCATTTTCTAATTTTTAGGTCGAAATACTTGACTTTGCTGTATAAATACATGATTATATATATATATATATATATATATAATATATAATATATAAATAAAATATGTATATACGTGTCCGCGTCCTAGTTTTTTGAAAATTTTGTAGTGTCCGCGTCAGCGTCGTGTCGTGTCCGCGTCTACGCGTCCGCGTCTATGCAACCCAGAAGGGAATATATTGTTTTCAAGATAATAGAGACGAAAGTTAGTTCTTTAACACTGGACAATGTAGTCTATGGTGTGCTTCACAGCTGTTGTGGAGGTTTATCAAATTCCATGAGAATTACCAAATCCATACAAAGATTGAAATAATAAGTTGTTAGAGTGGATGTTGATCTTATTCTAGTGTAGCTTCCATCATTTTACATGCTATTGAAAGTAAAGACATTTTCGGCTTGAAAATAAACATCTTCCGTTTGTCGGATTTTTCCCAACATAGCACAGACAAGAGTGAGAGAGAGATTGAACACACAAAACTCATAACTACATTTTGATTAAACTTCTTCTGCATATTTTTATTTACACAAATCTACCTTATATAGGCTTTACAAATAACAAAACCCTAAAACACTACGGACTCACTCACATTCATTCCCTAACATTTAGCCATTATTCTCAACATTAAAGCACGTTTAATTGCTCCTAATTATTCTCAATATAAGACGTTTACCATTTCCTAATTATTAGGATTAATTCCTAATTTTTCTAAGACCAAATTAATTAACCAAATTTAATAAATAACTTGACTAATTAAAATTCTAACACACCAAACGTGTTTGGATTATAAGTCCAACACATTAGTTCAGTTTAGTGGTTAAATATAATTTGATAATCATGTTTAGTGATTAAATATAATTAGTTAAGTTAATAGATTAGTTTGATAATCATTAGAATAAATCATTGAATTTGTTGATGCAACAACATCAAATCAAGATATTTATGATCATGAAGGTTTAGGTGAAGAACCAACCCAGGAAAGTAAACTAGCTGAACATATAAGTGCTCCAATTACTCATACTAGTAAGGACACATGTGCGATGCACATGCTTGAATTTTACTCATCCAACAATACTAAATTTGAAAGTCATGAAATTTTTTTCCTAAAACAAAAATTTACTATTCTTATTTGTACTCGTTGCGTAGATAATTGAAAGAGCTTTTCAAATATATAAATTTTACAAAAATCCGGTGTATTCTTGAAAGATATTGAGTTTTTAAAAATTTTGATCTATTTTTAAAACAATGGTATTTATGTAAATATGTAAAAAATGGGGACAACTAAGTAATTTAGGGGGTCTCCTACCAAAAAGAACTCTTTTCTTTATATTAGTAAGATATAGGTATTAATGTATGAAATTTGATAAAATTTTTTTCATTGAATTCGCCATTGTTGTGCCTGAAAAACTCAGTGCCGGCATGGTAAAAGTATGAATACCATGTCGGCAGTGACCAAACCGGCATGGTATTCATACTTTCACCATGCCGGTACACAATATCCCCCAATTTTGAAAATTGGAAGTACACTACCGGCATAGAAAGTTCATTATCGAGCATGCCGGTAGTAGTGCCGGCATGTTGATTCCCAAGTGTACCGTGCCGGTTTGAGGATAAAAACAAACAAAAAACTTGTCTAAGATAGCAAGTACCGGCATGATATTCATCCTAAAAACTACGCCCGGAACAAAAAAAATAGTAGGGTATTCATCATAAACACAAGCCGGGAGTGGATTGAAAGTTTATGATTCTAACCCAAACGAAGTTTTAAAACAACAACAACAACACTTTAAATATGATTAGGTATCATGTACCTTCTCAATAAAGCCATTTATTCTTCTTCTTCTTCTTCTTCTTCCTCAAGAACAATTCAGTTTAACCTATCTTTAAGAACTTGTTAGGGTTTGATTTTGATTTTGATTTTTAGTTTTAAATTTTAATTTATATGGAAGGGTATTTTAGTATTTCCGCCCCAAAAAACACCCCATTAACGGATATTATTGGATGGGGTTAGTAATTCATATCCCCCTGTTTATGGGTGAAAATCGTTTCTGCTGATTTCGGTAATTTCGGTGAGTGAGCGAGAAACTGATTCAAACCCTAAACAAATGTGTTGCACGTGAGCACTTTATAGGTTCGAGAGATCGATCTGTACAAGTCCGGCCTAAACCAAGAAATGGCCATTCCAGACTTGCTTCGGTCACAAAGTGGAGGAGAAGGGTTGATTTGGGGAGGGAAGCAAAGAAAGGTGTTGAGGAGAGTAGTATCTCGACTTGTATCAGAAAGTGAAAGCTTAGGAAGCTTGCAAGAGATGGAAGCTTTTGAGAGAGCTTGAAAAGTTGCCTTTCTGAGAGTGTAAGTGTAACACCCCGTGTTTTTAGCATGGCGCATGCTAAAAGATGCGCCATGGCATGATATGAAGCTTCATCCAAAGCTTCCGCAACGTGAAAAAGGTGGATTGGGTTAAGGCCAATACCGCGCCAAAATTGGCGTATTATGTTTGGCATTTGGCGAGGGCCAATATTGCATCATCATGATGCATTAGGCCAGTTGGGTAGGTAGCCTTGAGCTTACAGCGTAATCATTGCGCATTATGAGAGTTATTGGCCAACAACCAATATTGCACAATCATTGTGCATCAGACCAGAGAGGGCTGGTCGAGAGAATATTGCATAATCATTATGCGATAGGCCAAAGAGAATGTCGCATAATCATTGTGCAGTAGACGGAACGAGTGGTGCACGATCATTGCGCGACTTTGGGAAGGCCGCTGCAACTTACGGCCTTGGGAGTTGGTGAATGAAAAGTCCTTCCCTAAAATGATTTGAAGAAATGCAAATAAGACATATATAGGGAAGGGACGTTGGCAGAAACGGTGAAGCACGATCATTGTGCGGCATGACATGCGCTCGACGGTGGTGCACGATCATTGTGCAACGAACGGAAACTTCGGCAATCATTGCGGTCATTCGAAATTCATGGCAACGGCCATGAATAGTGAAGCATGTCAATATGCTCCCCTTTTCATACTTGTAGAAATTCCATTAAGACATATATAGGGAGGGGTAGTTGGTTGAAGGTGCATATGTGGACTATGTACCAGGTAAGCTTCATAGCTTAGCTTCAGGAAGAGCATAATGATGCCTAAGGCTCATTTATAGTTGCGTAGCCTTTCGAAGAGGGTATTTGATGCGTTGGCATCACTATGCCTGGCGCGGACCCGATGATGCATAATCATTATGCATCTTGGCGGAATGGCCTATACGAACCAAGGCCATTCTTGTTTTTGCTAGGCCACGACCTTGCAAACGATTTGGTTTAAGTTTCTGTCCTTCGCGGATGAACTACGGTCATTGCTTGATCCCTTTAGAGTAGGGAAGGGTACGTAGGCGGCCATGAATGAGTTGCAACATTGCCGGTCAAAGACGTTGGCCCCTCATATCATCTAAGCTCGGTAGCTCGACGCAAGAGATGATTGTGGCCGGACTCGATGAGGCTTAGTTGCATGCCGGTAGGTGGATGCTCATACTTCCTATCAAGTTATAAAGAGATGGTAAGCGAGGTGACGTGGGAAATGGCAAGGGCTTGGTGTGGCCTACGCTAAAGTCTAAGGCTTATGCCTGGACAAGACACGGCAATGTGACGGTTGCTCGGCTAGATAGGAAATTCATTTATGAATTCCCTACGTAAAGGTAAAGCCGAGACGCTGAAAAATGCATTGGCATTGGCCTTATGGCCTTAAACCCTTTGCGGGACAAGGGTGGGTTGGAGCAGTGTGGAAGCTAAGTTAGTTGTGTCATGCTCCACGAGCATGCTTGCAAGGGCAATTGGACGTGCATTTGCCTAGCTTTGAGGCCCGGATCGTAGCTTCATCATGGCGCACGGGGAGATTACTGCCGGCGAACGCGCGCCAAAGGCGTAATTTTCCGGTCCGTCACGGATGGTATCGAGCAAGTTCCGAGAAAACTCTAGGGACTTGTGCGGATTGGACTCATTGGCGAGTATTTTCCTTGATAGAAACTTAAAGTTGGAGAGTAGGCCAACACTGCGCGGAAAGAGTTTGTAAGCTGGGCCAGTTACTTTGCAAATCGAGTTGAGCTTGTATAAGTCTTGTGAGTTTGCAGGGCCTATATGGCACCCGCTTACGAGCATCAGGAAGACCGTCGGGGACGGTGGGTAGACAATGGGGACTGATCATCCCCACACATTGGCACCGGCCAAGGGTGTGCGTTGTCGAGCCTGGCTAGCATCCCACTTACGAGTGGCAACCGGTAAATCCGTCGGGGACGGTGGCTTGCATCCAACCGCACCCGGCATTAGAGATTGGTCCTCACGGTGTTGCGTTAGGTTTTGCCTTGTCATTTCGATGACATCTTCCAACCTTGTGAACTTTAGGGACTTCGAGTGCGTAGTATGGGATGCGCATTCGGGATACCGGTCGAGATATCCTCTTGGCACGGCCAATTGCGATTCTTGGTATTGTTGTGGGCACTTTTGGATTCACAGGCGGTGGTATGGGACATGTGCTCGAGAAGGTCTAAATTGTTGTTCATGACAACTTGAAGAAACCCGTGATTTCGAGCATCCGGTATGGGACTTTTGCTCGGGAAATCCAACTCGAAGAGATTGTCCACAATAGTTTTGGTTTTGAATTTCGGGACGAAATTCTTTGAAGGGTGTGATAATGTAACACCCCGTGTTTTTAGCATGGCGCATGCTA
Organism: Papaver armeniacum; assembly: GCA_023531295.1. NCBI lineage: Eukaryota > Viridiplantae > Streptophyta > Magnoliopsida > Ranunculales > Papaveraceae > Papaver > Papaver armeniacum. The sequence goes on from JAJJWW010016618.1 coordinate 88,731, forward strand.
AAAGATGCGCCATGGCATGATATGAAGCTTCATCCAAAGCTTCCGCAGCGTGAAAAAGGTGGATTGGGTTAAGGCCAATACCGCGCCAAAATTGGCGTATTATGTTTGGCATTTGGCCAAGGGCCAATATTGCATCATCATGATGCATTAGGCCAGTTGGGTAGGTGGCCTTGAGCTTACAGCGTAATCATTGCGCATTATGAGAGTTATTGGCCAACAACCAATATTGCACAATCATTGTGCATCAGACCAGAGAGGGCGGTCGAGAGAATATTGCATAATCATTATGCGATAGGCCAAAGAGAATGTCGCATAATCATTGTGCGGCGAGACGGAACGAGTGGTGCACGATCATTGCGCGACTTTGGGAAGGCCGCAACTTACGGCCTTGGGAGTTGGTGAATGAAAAGTCCTTCCCTAAAATGATTTGAAGAAATGCAAATAAGACATATATAGGGAAGGGACGTTGGCAGAAACGGTGAAGCACGATCATTGTGCGGCATGACATGCGGCCGACGGTGGTGCACGATCATTGTGCAACAGAACGAAACTTCGGCAATCATTGCCGGTCATTCGTAAATTCATGGCAACGGCCATGAATAGTGAAGCATGTCAATATGCTCCCCTTTTCATACTTGTAGAAATTCCATTAAGACATATATAGGGAGGGGTAGTTGGTTGAAGGTGCATATGTGGACTATGTACCGGTGTAAGCTTCATAGCTTAGCCTAGGAAGAGCATAATGATGCCTAAGGCTCATTTATAGTTGCGTAGCCTTTCGAAAGAGGGTATTTGATGCGTTGGCATCACTATGCCACCTGGCGCGGACCCGATGATGCATAATCATTATGCATCTTGGCGGAATGGCCTATACGAACCAAAGCCATTACCGTTTTTGCTAGGCCACGGCCTTGCAAACGATTTGGTTTAAGTTTGTCCCTTCGCGGATGAACTACGGTCTGTGCTTGATCCCTTTAGAGTAGGGAAGGGTACGTAGGCAGCCGCATGATGAGTTGCGGCATTGTAGGTCCCAAAGACGTTGGCCCCTCATATCATCTAAGCTCGGTAGCTCGACGCAAAGAGATGATTGTGGCCGGTTTCGATGAGGCTTAGTTGCATGCCGTAGGTGGATGCTCATACTTCCTATCAAGTTATAAAGAGATGGTAAGCGAGGTGACGTGGGAAATGGCAAGGGCTTGGTGTGGCCTACGCTAAAGTCTAAGGCTTATGCCTGGACAAGACACGGCAATGTGACGGTTGCTCGGCTAGATAGGAAATTCATTTATGAATTCCCTACGTAAAGGTAAAGCCGAGAGACGCATGAAAAATGCATTGGCATTGGCCTTATGGCCTTAAACCCTTTTGCGGGACAAGGGTGGGTTGGAACAGTGTGGAAGCTAAGTTAGCTGTGTCATGCTCCACGAGCATGCTTGCAAGGGCAATTGGACGTGCATTTGCCTAGCTTTGAGGCCGGATCGTAGCTTCATCATGGCGCACCGGGAGATTCTTTCACGGCGGGACAACGCGCCAAAGGCGTAATTTTCCCGGTCCGTCACAAAGTAAGTGTAGTATATTTCTCCCGACCGAGACTTGTTGTCGGGGTGGAAATAGGTAAGACCTATTTATACAAGTCGAGATTGAAACGTACCCTGGCCTCATGAAGGAAGAGAGTAAAGGGTGAAATAATGGGAGGAGGTGGTAACCGCATGGTTTAATGGGTGAAAACGTTTTTCACCTTTGTTTCCTCTTTTATTTGACCGCTTTATTCCTTTTCACGCTTTCTTAATGTGAGCGTAGTGCACGTTGCATCTTTGTCAGGACCGCCAAACCAAAACCCTAAAGAAGCATCCTCCAGTTTGTGTTGATGTCTCGAGTGTTGGTTGCATCTTGAGTGCAAGTGGCGTTGCTAATGGCGCATGTGGCATGTGCGAAATGCCTTGGTGGTAGGTTGCACGGTTTGCAAGTTTTGGCTACCAGCGTGTGTGTTTGGCATGTGCCAATGGCATGTGCGAAATGCCTTGGTGGTAGGTTGCACGGTTTGCAAGTTAGGCTACCCGGCGTGTGCGTTTGGCATGTGCCAATGGCATGTGCGGAATGCCTTGGTGGTAGGTTGCACGGTTTGCAAGTTTTGGCTACCGGCGTATGTGTTTGGCATGTGCCAATGGCATGTGCGGAATGCCTTGGTGGTAGGTTGCACGGTTTGCAAGTTAGGCTACCCGGCGTGTGCGTTTGGCATGTGCCAATGGCATGTGCGGAATGCCTTGGTGGTAGGTTGCACGGTTTTGTAAGTTTTGGCTACCAGCGTGTGTGTTTGGCATGTGCGGAATTCCTTGGTGGTAGGTTGCACGGTTTGCAAGTTTTTGCTACCAGCGTGTGTGTTTGGCATGTGCGAAATGCCTTGGTGGTAGGTTGCACGGTTTGCAAGTTAGGCTACCAGCGTGTGCGTTTGGCATGTGCCAATGGCATGTGCGGAATGCCTTGGTGGTAGGTTGCACGGTTTGCAAGTTTTGGCTACCGGCGTATGTGTTTGGCATGTGCCAATGGCATGTGCGGAATGCCTTGGTGGTAGGTTGCACGGTTTGCAAGTTAGGCTACCAGCGTGTGTGTTTGGCATGTGCCAATGGCATGTGCGGAATGCCTTGGTGGTAGGTTGCACGGTTTGTAAGTTTTGGCTACCAGCGTGTGTGTTTGGCATGTGCGGAATGCCTTGGTGGTAGGTTGCACGGTTTGCAAGTTAGGCTACCAGCGTGTGTGTTGGCATGTGCCAATGGCATGCATGGCCATTAGGGTCGTGACCTTGATAGGGAAACCAGCTAGCGAGCATGTTGGCATGTGCCAATGGCATGCGTGGCCGTTAGGGCCGTGATAGGGAAACTAGCTAGCAAGCATGTTGGCATGTGCCAATGGCATGCGTGGCCGTTAGGGCCGTGATAGGGAAACTAGCTAGCGAGCATGTTGGCATGTGCCAATGGCATGCGTGGCCGTTAGGGCCGTGATAGGGAAACTAGCTAGCAAGCATGTTGGCATGTGCTAATGGCATGCGTGGCCGTTAGGGCCGTGATAGGGAAACTAGCTAGCGAGCATGTTGGCATGTGCCAATGGCATGCGTGGCCATTAGGCCGTGACCTTGATAGGAAGCTAGCTAGCGAGCATGTTGGCATGTGCCAATGGCATGCGGGGCCGTTAGGGCCGTGACCTTGTTAGGGAAGCTATCTAGCGAGCATGTTGGCATGTGCCAATGGCATGCGGGCCGTTAGGGCCGTGTCCTTGATAGGGAAGCTAGCTAGCGAGCATGTTGTCATGTGCCAATGGCATGCGTGGCCATTAGGGTCGTGACCTTGATAGGGAAGCTAGCTAGCGAGCATGTTGGCATGTGCCAATGGCATGCGTGGCCATTAGGGCCGTGGCCTTCATAGGGAAGCTAGCTAGCGAGCATGTTGGCATGGTTGCCATGGTGCGCAATATGCGGCTTGGTTTGGCATGGTTGCCATGGCGCGCAGTATGCGGCTTGGTTTGGCATGGTTGCCATGGTGCGCAGAGTGCGGCTTGGTTTGGCATGGTTGCCATGGTGCGCAGAGTGCGGCTTGGTTTGGCATGGTTGCCATGGTACGCAGGGTGCGGATTGGTTTGGCATTGTTGCCATGGCGCGCAAAAAGATGCGGCTTGGTTTGGCATGGTTGCCATGGCGCGCAAAGATGAGGCTTGGTTTGGCATGGTTGCCATGGCGCGCAAAGATGCGGCTTGGTTTGGCATGGTTGCCATGGTGCGCAAAGATGCGGCTTGGTTTGGCATGGTTGCCATGGTGCGCAGAGTGCGGCTTGGTTTGGCATGGTTGCCATGGTGCGCAAAGATGCGGCTTGGTTTTGGAATTAGGGTTACGTGTCGAAAACCTAATCGGGTATTTTGAAAAAATACCCCTATTTATTATTTACACCTGAGTTAAATGCTCTTAGTTAATGTGTTGCGGGTAACACTAGGTCATGGGGTTTTACGTTTTTACCCCTTGTTTAGAAACCACCATCAACATTAAGTCCCCTGCTTACACTACAAGAAAAGTGGTGTATTGCAACACGTCATTTATGTGGCAATAACAAATATTTCATGTGGCTAAATATTTTTGCCACATAAAAACATTTTGCCACACTGTGGCAACAGCACGGGTGGCAAAAAGTATTGCCACACCTTCAATGTAATTGTAGCAAAATCTGGGTATTTTGCCACATCGAAATGTGAGGCAATAACATGAGGCAAAAAGGTGTTTTCTAATTTTATTTTTTATTTATATTGAATTTTGTTTTGTTTTTAAAATGTTTTGCCACACCAAATAGTGAGGCAAAAATATATATTTTTTATTTTTATTTTGAGATTCATTTTCTATACAAACTCGTTTGTCACATCAATTACCGCTTCTTAGAGCCTAATAAACTTTGTTGTCTACCAAAGTTTGTATACATTTATTGTCATATCACCATAATATATAATTTTCATAAATATAGCATTCCACATACACAGAAATAGATTGAGAACAAAGAATCCGGATTTCATTTTAAAAGAAAAATGTTACAAGTATATTGAATCCAACTTTAACTTGACAAAAAATAAACAAACGACATTTACACTATCAGAAATTAGTATTAACATGCTGAAGCAGAGAACTAGTGCTTGGTATAGGCTTCTTGTAGGATACTGGCTCTGAAGAATTGGATCGCGCCATCGGCGAGAATTTCCTTCGATCTTTAAACAAGGGACGTGCCTGCGTCCAAAAGAGAAGGCATGGGTTAATAAACAACTATAAGAAGAAATGCAACAAACTAGTTAAGACTTATGTACTGCAGGAACATTACAGAGATAATAGACAGGAAAATAAAAGCACTGATCAGAACATAATGCAAGTGCAATTCAGGCTGAAGAACATAAAGTGGAGGGCTCAATTATTGAATGGTCAACCATGAAAAGTACAATTGGTGAGCCATTTCCCAAATCCATTCAGACACACACACCATGTGGAAGTCAAGACCACCATTGCATAGCGAATCTAGCAATATGAATGACAAGAAATGAGGAATTTTAAATTTTAAATTAACTCGATGAATCGGTGATGCCTATATATAACCTATTATATAAAGGTCTAGTCTATATGACAGAGAATGAGCTAAATAAAATGGGATCAACATGTTATCTTACGCATGCAACAAGATTATGAACCCCTGTGGATTTCGGACTGCCTATTGCTTTCGTGCCAGTCAAGATCTCCAACAGTACAACCCCAAAGCTATAAACATCGGATTCTAACATAAGTTGGCCAGTAATTGCATACTCCAGTGCACGATAACCATATTTGCCCATACCTCTCGTGGACACATGAGTGTTGTGCCCAACAAGACCCAGTTTGGCCAACCCAAAATCAGATATTTTAGATTGGTATTCCTCCCCGAGTAAAATATTTCAGCATTTTAAATCTCGGTACGTAATAGGGGGTTTGCCTTGTCCTGCAAATAATCCAATCCTTTACCTGCACCAGTTGCAATTTTCACTCTTGCGCCCCAGTCAAGTCATTTCTGTTCAGGTGGAAGGTCTACAAAACCAACCAAATAAAGCGATAAGCCAAGCGCCATAAGAGTAAAAATGGGTAAATGTTTAAGAAGAAAGTAAAATTTTAATATTAACCATGTAGACGATCTTCTAAAGATCCAAAAGCCATGAATTCATGGACTAGAAGTCTATCTCCATCACCACAATACCCTCAATAAGGAATTCCATGTTTCCTTATAATGCATTCCGATCAAATTGCTTGACGATAACTAGGTGAACCATCTTAGTACCTTGCGAAAATCAGTAAACATGCAATTCACACCATAACTCAATCCCACTCCAAAACCAAAACAAAAATCATTATAATTCATCATATTTGGCAAAATCAGTAATTCAAATTAGTAAAACACAATTCATACAAAACCCACAACATATCTTGATTAATCATGGCCTGAGGTAATCAAAAAGGGTCTTTTCTTGATTACATCCAAATCTTCAACCTCGCCGTTGTTTTTTTATGGCTCGAGGAAAGGAAAAGCCTTATTTCAAATCTCACACTTAAGTTTTACAAAAATGAAAAATCTAAAACACGATAAAACCCTAAATCCATAACAAGATTAATAATGTTCTTAAACCCAAATTGAATCATCTACAGACAAAACTAAAACACCAATTACCTTGATCACAACCAATAACAACAGAGGTATAAGATGTTCAGAAATACGAGTCTTTAAATTGAGAGAAGAAGTTCATTTGCTAATCAAGTGTTTCTAAACCGAAAAAATTGTTTAAGATGATGTGAATTTGTTTTATAGGGTTTTGAGAGTGACAAAAAAAATTGAAGATGATTACAGAAGTTGGTTTTCTAACATTTCGACAATGATGAGGTGAAGGCTTCGAGAAAAATTGGATTAGTTTACCTTAGAGAAATGGAAGTGGAGACTGGAGACGATCAGTTTCTGGTTGTGAAAAGAAAAAGACGAAGACGAAGGTTCAACTTGCATATTTAGATTTAGAATAAGGAGATATGTGCGGGCGGTTTTGAAGGCACTTTTTTCTTTTTAATTTAATCGATAATATTTAAAAAATAAAAATATCTACATTTCTGTGAAAGAAAATAAAAAACTGATAAATATTATCGACACTTGTTGCCGCATCAGTGTGGCAAGAACTTAATTTATTGCTACATCAGCAAAATACACGAAGCAAGAAGTTAGTTTTTGCCTCAACTATTCCTGGATGTGGCAAAATGTCTTACTTAATGCTACACCTATCTAGTTGTGAGGCTAAAACCCACCTACTGCCACTTTATTCGTGGATGCGTGGCAAATATGTGTGGCAGCAGACTCACTTTCTTGTAGTGTTAGCTCGGAACAGGGGCTTTGTTGCGAGGTAAGCATAAGATGGTGACAGATTATCAACAGCAAAACGTAAGGAAAATTGAAGGAGGCTTGTCTGACCTTTTATAAATAGGATTTGGAATCCTTGCCCCTGGTAGTTCTGCACAAATCGGGAGGCTGGCACAATTGGTGGGGCCGGTGCAGGGCGTGGAAGCTGTGCGTGCTTGCAGGCGTGACTTGGGAAACTGAGCGTGCTGGCTGGTGGGACCGGCGCAAGGTGTGCGTGCTTGCAGGCGTGGCTTGGGCGGTCATTGGGAGGTCGGCGCAATTGGTGGGGCCGGTGCAACTTGGAAGCCATGCTTGCAGGCGTGACTTGGGCGGCCATTGGGAGGTTGTTACGAGTTGGGAAACTGAGCGTGCTAGCTGGTGGGACCGGCGCAAGGTGGGGAAGCTGAGCGTGCTAGCTGGCGTGACTTGATGGGATCGGTGCGGGATAAGGAGGGAGTAGGTGTTTACACGGATAGCAAAGTTTCCTTGTTTTGCCTTCCTTCACGCGCGCGGCTTCAATCAGGGCATCATCCATGCTAAAATATGGAAGCGTTATGTCCCTCATTGCTTCCTTTCCTTTTTTAATATTTCGTATTCATACCCAACGTAATTGCATTATCTCCCTCGTTTGATAAAGGGTTCTTCTTGTTGAATTTCTCTCTCTGTCATGTTGCACAGAGATGAACCATCTTCTAACCAGCCAAGTTCTCTAGGTGAAGGCGCGAGGTCTGACTCTGGCAGGAGCATCCCAACAAAGGTTATTCGGGTTAAGAAAATCATACCGGTATGTTTTCTTCTTCTTTGGTGGACCGACGTACGGCTGACCGCTTGTTTGATGAATGGAAAGTTTTCCTTTTGTGCAGAGATACCCCGTTGGAGCATGCGTTCGTGTATCGACGAGGATGACCTAGTCGTTTCCCTCCTTTCAAATCCAACCTTGTTGATCTTTCGTTGAGACTTGGAGAACGCTCGATTTAGGGTTCTCTTGTCATGAATACCCCTATGCGGGTTCTTCGTTTGGGACTCGTATGAGGTGTCTCTCCTCCAATTACCGGAATGTTGGCGGTTCCTTGGTGCGGAAAGAATTCGTGGTCCTTTGTACGGGGATACGGAAGACATACGGCCATATCGCTACCAAGAGCGGAGTGAATTGTTGTTCATCTGCCTTGGTTTCCGTGGAAGTAAAAGGATCGGTTTGGATGCGTAAGCGAGCAAACCTTGTCCATGATCACGAGTTTTGGCCAGATGGATTAAAAGGTGTCCATGACTACGAAGATTGGCTGGCTGTGACTATGTTCCTTGATATGGGGAGTGTGGCGGCACGACCCTTTGCACGAAGGAGTGGCGTTGAAGCGAACGTTGAAGCGAAGCCGTTGCTGGAGAACGTTGATGCGTGGCTACTTCTGGAGAGAACGTTGATGCGGAGCTACTTCTCGAGAGAACGTTGAAACGACGTCTTGCAACTCTCAGAGCCTTGACGGTTACCATTTTGAAGTCGGAGGCCGCGTCACGTTTGTCAAACTCGACATCCTCAAGAGAACAGAGGTTAGGAGTCCCCGGTCCATCTATCGATCGTGCTTTCTAGGAGAGGTTGGGGTTTGGGAACATCTTCCCTGGCTGGAAACGCCTTCTTTCCTGACGAAGTGCGGTTGAGGGGAGCAAATATGTCTTGACGCTTCGACTTGGAGAAACATAGAATCTCACATAACTGTTTCATCATAGATCGTACGACTTTGTGGGCGAAGTTTCCATCGTGCGGGTCCCGACGGAGAAAGGTCTTCGTGAACTCAGGAGAGTTGTTGATTTCCTTTGCCTTGAGAAGTCTTTCCTGATCTTTACGTGTGACGAAATTGGATTGCTTATCCCCATCTCTGGGCGTCCAAGAGCAACGTGAGCCTCTTCATCTATAAACGCACGTCCTGCTGAAGTATCTTTTGTCTTTTCATCAAATCAACAGTGCTAAAAGGAGGTCGGCTTCTTCCGGATCTTCCAGTATCTTGCCACGATGGTGGAGTAGCGTCTCGGTGACGGTTGAAGCCGCCATGCTTGAAGAACCATTGGGGTGGCGAGCGGCTCGATTCGGTGATCGTAAGTGTATCGTGCGAGAGATGACACGGTTTTGATCACGAAGTGCTGGAGCCAAGGCGCTGTTTCGAAGGGCAAGGATGGTCTTTGGAAGGGCGCAAGATGTTAGCGCTGGAAGGATGTAAACTTGTTAGTACGGAGTGTGGTATCAAGGCGGCATGCGCGTGCGGCATGTGTGCCTGGCAAGCGCATCAGGTAAGTGCATCTGGGAAGCGCGCCTGGTAGGCACTGGATCGTCTTGGAATGGGCGCTGACTTGGTGTGGACGCTGGTTATGCATGGACGCTGGCTTGGATTTCGGTATGGTGTGGACCATTGGCTTGGAACGGTGCTGGATTGGTGTGGCTCGGACTTATTCCCGCGGGCCCAGTTGCCCCTTCCCATGCGTAGCTCAAACAGGAAATCCTTTCCTTATTCAAATTCCAAAAAGTGTTATGCTTATGAAACGGATTGGCTCCCCTTTTTACCTCGTATCTTTGTTATCACGTCACGGTGTTAGCGGTAGCGCGGTAGTGATAAAGTGGGCAAGCATATTCCAGCTATGTACTCCAGCGTTTCTCTTTCAATTTGTTTTATTCTTGTGTTGGTGCAAACCATATATAGCCATAGGTATGCCTTTCATAAACTTGTGAAAATACTTCATCATAAATAATTCTTCAAATGTCACTGTAGTAACGTCTTCTAATAGTGTGGGCAATTATTATTGTGCAAAGTAGGTATGTACGGGTAGGTGACTTTTTTTTTTTTTTTTTGAAAGGCAAACAAAGCGCCTAGTTTATGGTTTTTGTCTTCCTGGATTTCTTGGGTTGATAGATAAATGTTACCTTGACAGTTTGGGTTATTCTTTTTGGAATGAATTGTTTAGGAGTTGATTGGTTTAGTTATGATTGAAAGTGATGCAAACGTCCCAGGAAAACCATGGAACCGTGTGTTGGTAGATGACATGGGATGAAACATAACATGGCTATCGGTTTTATCAGAACTTGAAAATCAAACCACGTATTTTTGTCTAGATAAGACTTACTCGGTTTCTCAGAAGAGTCATGGGAAGTCCCAGGTCTTCGAATCGTTCTTTGAGTTGTCGGATAATCGTGCCGTTAATCCTCGGGCGGTCGTTTTGCTTCTAGCCTGTGAGAAGTCCCTGGCCGCCCCTTGTCATGTCATGACCGATAATCTTCTAGCTTTGTGAGAAGTCCTGGTCGCCCTTTGTCATGTCATGACCGACAATCGAGCCGTCGAGTAAACCGAGTCGGAGTGGATTGCCTTCCTCTACCATCTTGACGTCCGGGTCGAAGAATGAGATCGCTGGTTAAAAGTTGACATTGTAACCGAAAGATCGAACCTCCCGCTGTGGTCGCCAATTGTTTATGGGTAAAAATCGTTTCTGCTGATTTCGGTAATTTCGGTGAGTGAGCGAGAAACTGATTCAAACCCTAAACAAATGTGCCGCACGTGAGCACTTTATAGGTTCGAGAGATCGATCTGTACAAGTCCGGCCTAAACCAAGAAATGGCCGTTCCAGACTTGCTTCGGTCACAAAGTGGAGGAGAAGGGTTGATTTGGGGAGGGAAGTAAAGAAAGGTGTTGAGGAGAGTAGTATCTCGACTTGTATCGAAAGTGAAAGCTTAGGAAGCTTGCAAGAGATGGAAGCTTTTGAGAGAGCTTGCAAAGTTGCCTTTTCGAGAGTGTAAGTGTAGTATATTTCTCCTGACCGAGACTTGTTGTCAGGTGGAAATAGGTAAGACCTATTTATACAAGTCGAGATTGAAACGTACCCTGGCCTCATGAAGGAAGAGAGTAAAGGGTGAAATAATGGGAGGAGGTGGTAACCGCATGGTTTAATGGGTGAAAACGTTTTTCACCTTTATTTCCTCTTTTATTTGACCGCTTTATTCCTTTTCACGCTTTCTTAATGTGAGCGTAGTGCACGCCGTGCATCGGTGTGACCGCCAAACCAAAACCCTAAAGAAGCATCCCCGGTTGTGTTGATGTCTCGAGTGTTGGTTGCATCTTGAGTGCAAGTGACGCTGCTAGTGGCGCATGTGGCATGTGCCAATGGCATGTGCGAAATGCCTTGGTGGTAGGTTGCACGGTTTGTAAGTTTTGGCTACCAGCGTGTGTGTTTGGCATGTGCCAATGGCATGTGCGGAATGCCTTGGTGGTAGGTTGCACGGTTTGCAAGTTAGGCTACCGGCGTGTGCGTTTGGCATGTGCCAATGGCATGTGCGGAATGCCTTGGTGGTAGGTTGCACGGTTTGCAAGTTTTGGCTACCGAGTGTGTGTTTGGCATGTGCCAATGGCATGTGCGAATGCCTTGGTGGTAGGTTGCACGGTTTGCAAGTTAGGCTACCGGCGTGTGCGTTTGGCATGTGCCAATGGCATGTGCGAATGCCTTGGTGGTAGGTTGCACGGTTTGCAAGTTTTGGCTACCGGCGTGTGTGTTTGGCATGTGCCAATGGCATGTGCGAATGCCTTGGTGGTAGGTTGCACGGTTTGCAAGTTAGGCTACCAGCGTGTGTGTTTGGCATGTGCCAATGGCATGCGTGGCCATTAGAGCCGTGACCTTGATAGGGAAACCAGCTAGCGAGCATGTTGGCATGTGCCAATGGCATGCGTGGCCGTTAGGGCCGTGATAGGGAAACTAGCTAGCAAGCATGTTGGCATGTGCCAATGGCATGCGTGGTCGTTAGGGCGTGATACGGAAACTAGCTAGCGAGCATGTTGGCATGTGCCAATGGCATGCGTGGGTTAGGATTAGCCGTGATAGGAAACTAGCTAGCAAGCATGTTGGCATGTGCCAATGGCATGCGTGGCCGTTAGGGCCGTGATAGGAAACTAGCTAGCGAGCATGTTGGCATGTACCAATGGCATGCGTGGCCATTAGGTCGTGACCTTGATAGGGAAGCTAGCTAGCGAGCATGTTGGCATGTGCCAATGGCATGCGTGGCCATTAGGGCCGTGACCTTGATAGGGAAGCTAGCTAGCGAGCATGTTGGCATGTGCCGATGGCATGCGGGGCCGTTAGGGCCGTGGCCTTGATAGGGAAACTAGCTAGCGAGCATGTTGGCATGTGCCAATAGCATGCGTGGCCATTAGGGCCTTGACCTTGATAGGGAAGCTAGCTTGCGAGCATGTTGGCATGTGCCAATGGCATGCGGGGCCGTTAGGAAATGTGACCTTGATAGGGAAGCGGCTAGCGAGCATGTTGGCATGTACCAATGGCATGCGGGGCCGTTAGGGCCGTGACCTTGATAGGGAAGCTAGCTAGCGATCATGTTGGCATGTGCCATTGGCATGCGTGGCCATTAGGGCCGTGGCCTTGATAGGGAAGCTAGCTAGCGAGCATGTTGGCATGTGCCAATGGCATGCGTGGCCATTAGGGCCGTGACCTTGATAGGGAAGCTAGCTAGCGAGCATGTTGGCATGTGCCAATGGCATGCGGGGCCGTTAAGGCCGCAACCTTGATAGGGAAGCTAGCTAGCGAGCATGTTGGCATGTGCCAATGGCATGCGGGGCCGTTAGGGCCGTGGCCTTGATAGGGAAGCTAGCTAGCGAGCATGTTGGCATGTGCCAATGGCATGCGTGGCCATTAGGGTCGTGACCTTGATAGGGAAGCTAGCTAGCGAGCATGTTGGCATGTGCCAATGGCATGCGGGGCCGTTAGGGCCGTGACCTTGATAGGGAAGCTAGCTAGCGAGCATGTTGGCATGTGCCAATGGCATGCGTGGCCATTAGGCCGTGGCTTTGATAGGGAAGCTAGCTAGCGAGCATGTTGTCATGGTTGCCATGGTGCGCAGTATGCGACTTGGTTTGGCATGGTTGCCATGGCGCGCAATATGCGGCTTGGTTTGGCATGGTTGCCATGGTGCGCAGTATGCGGCTTGGTTTGGCATGGTTGCCATGGTGCGCAGTATGCGGCTTGGTTTGGCATGGTTGCCATGGCACGCGAGGTGCGGCTTGGTTTGGCATTGTTGCCATGGCGCGCGATATGCGGCTTGGTTTGGCATGGTTGCCATGGCGCGCAAAGATGCGGCTTGGTTTGGCATGGTTGCCATGGCGCGTGAGGTATGCGGCTTGGTTTGGCATGGTTGCCATGGTGCGCAGAGTGCGGCTTGGTTTGGCATGGTTGCCATGGTGCGCAGAGTGCGGCTTGGTTTGGCATGGTTGCCATGGTGCGCAGAGTGCGGCTTGGTTTTGCATGGTTGCCATGGTGCGCAAAGACGCGGCTTGGTTTGGCATGGTTGCCATGGTGCGCAGATGCGGCTTGGTTTTGGAATTAGGGTTACGTGGTCGAAAACCCTAATCGGTATTTTGAAAAATACCCCTATTTATTATTTACACTGAGTTAAATGCTCTTAGTTAATGTGTTGCGGGTAACACTAGGTCATGGGGTTTTACGTTTTTACCCCTTGTTTAGAAACCACCATCAACACCCCCAATTAGTTTTTTTATCCCCCAATTGCGCGTTGTTAGTTAATGGGGGTATTATTGTCATGTGAAAAGGCTTCACCAAACAATTACCTCTTTTCTATATATTAGTATATAAGATAAGATTGATCTCAATTTTCATTATGAAATGAAAACACCAATGAACTCCGCCAAATATATGTCAAAGTACTTTCTCTGCCATTTATTGACTCGAACCAATAGCCAAGCCTTTTCTAGCTAGTATTGTGTGGGTGGAAACTTCTTCTTTGGTGGTGCTGGAAATTTCTTCTTTGGCGGTGGTGGAGAAGATTTACGGCTTGAAGGAAACTTTGGGCGTCCAGGTATCTACAACGCGAGTGGGCATTACATGTCTAGTTTGGAGAATAAGACCTCACACAGTGACACTTCCCAACCGGGCCGGCAGCTAGCAAACTCTCTGTAAGCAAACCTAGGCAGAAAATTTAATACCTGATAGTTAAGCTGTAAAACTGCGAAGGGGGATTTGCATACAAAATTGTACTTACGAATCATGATGTTTTTTTCTCAGACAAAAAGACTTAGTTGATTCGTGTTGACTAGGATAGTTACTCAGTTTTTGTATGTGCATTACATTGAATTTGTATTATTTAATTAGAATGAAATTCCCACACATGACACCCATTTGCTGAAAAATAGGCGTACTGTGGAACGAGGGAACTGCGGTTTATTTAAAATGTCTAAAATACCCCTTCCATAAAACCTACCTTAGCGACCATTCTTGGTCTTTAACTAGCATTCTAAACTCCTTAAAAAAAAAAAAAAAACCCTTAAAACTCCAATCGGAAACATTCAATTTCACAGAAGATTTTGTGCGGCAGAAAAGAACGGAATGGCAACAACAAAAAGAAGAAGAAGCTCATTAATTCACAATCCACCAGGTACTAAACTTGTGTATACTTTTTTTCTGTCTTCTTTTCATTATAATTTTGTTATGTGTTTTCTAATTCTAACTTTAAACCAGGTTTATTATTTCTTAGAAACCCTACCAACAACAATATGGATGTGGGAGAGGATAGGATTAGTGAATTGCCTGAATCCTTGATTCTTCATATACTCTCTTTTATTCCAACCAAAGTTGCTGTTTCAACTACTGTTTTATCAAAAAGATGGAACAATCTCTGGATATCTATGCCCGTTCTTGATTTTCGTGAACGGCGAATTGATGATGATATCGGTTGGGATTCTTGGGATCAATTATTGCAGATGACCAATAGGTTTATGGCTTTTTTAGACAGGACGTTGTTATTTAATAACATATCAACAATTCAGAAATTCTGTCTCAATTGTGACAGTGATGGATTCGATGAAAATCGGGTGAAGGAATGGATTACTGCTGTAATAAAGCGTAAAGTTGAAGAGCTTATTCTCACGCAACTGCCGGACCCCAAACTGCTTCCCCTTGAAATTTTCACTTGTCAATCACTGACAATGTTGGAAATTAACTTTGAATTTATGGGACGTGCACGTGTTCTTGATTTCCCACGATCAATTTCTTTACCAAGGCTGAAGGTACTTCGGCTTTCCGGTGTTAAATTTAAGGATATGGCGTCGACAAGACAACTTTTTTCCAACTGTCCTATCCTTGAAGAATTGGTTTTGTGCGAGTGTATAGGGGAAGATATCACATCTATTTCAGCTCCCAACCTTAAGAACTTCGCTTATGATAATCTTAAAGTTGAGATTGATGCACCGAATCTAGTGTCCATCAAGTTCTGTGGCAGGCTACCCACAGACTTTCAATTGGGTAGTTTTCCATCACTAGTAGAAGTGGATTTTAGCTATTCTTCTCCTGAGGAAACCACTACAAAAGATTCGTTCACAAGAATGTGTTCTAATATAAAGCTCCTGAAAATATCGTACGAGTACTTACGGGTATGGTTGCTTGCTTTATCTTATAGAGTAAATCTCTTGCCATATGTATTTCCTATAACACTGTCTAACAATATATATACTCGGTATGCTTGTTTATTAGATTTTCGACACCGCAAATGTTCACTCTACAACAAGTTTCCCTACCTTGGATAAATTGCTGCATTTGGAAGTGGGATACTTGTATCATCATACTACGCTACCTTCGATAAGATCATTATTTAACTTTCTACATTTCACACCAAATTTGGAATCACTAGTCATCTATCAGGTATTAATTGAAGTATTTATATTCAATTAAAAAACAAGTTCTGCAATTACGTATCATTAGGTGCTTTGTGCGGTTGTTTCCAATATTATCTTTGCATTGTTTGGTTGAACTAAAAACACGCGTTGCAGGGACATTTTACTGAAAAAATCGACGGGAACATGATTAGGTTATTTAGAGCACCTCAATGTTTGTTGCAACACCTCAAGTCAATCGAATTTAGAAATTTGAATTGGAGCCCAGAGGAGTTGGGGTTAGTTAAACTGATTTTGAAGTATGCTCGAGTCCTTCAACGGGTGATTATTAGAAGTGAAGTTTCTTTAAGCGTTGAACAAGAGTTTTCGACTGAAGGAATCATCGAGAAGTTACTAAGGTTTCCAAAGGCTTCAAAAAATTGCAGTTTTCAAGCTTTCGAGACAGAATGTACATGACCAAACATGTACACAAGCCGTGACAGGCCTCCTTAGCAGCAAGAAGATTCTTTGGTTGGGTGTTGGATTCTCAAGTTTGGTCGAGGAATGTCAATCGTTCGCTTGATGTTGGCTTTATTTTTATTTTTTTTGTAAATCATTATTCACTGATTTAGGAAAAAACAACAAATCCAAGCACCCAAACAATATTTTTTGAATTCTCAAGTTGAGTACAAGCAAGTGGTAACATTCTTTTATGCTTTTATTGTCGTACGATGTAGATAGGAGCAAAATTGTCCGACAGGAAGTACAAAGATTCTGATATTTATAAAAAGAAAGATGACATATTTAGGTAATTGGTGAGTTGTACACTAGCGCACAATCGATTCTAATGGAACAAGGATTTATCATACATCATCAACTTGCAGATGAAGCATCATTGATAATACTGTACCCTTCGTATTAACATCCCAAAGAACTGGTGATTTATTATACATCAACAGGGATTTGTTCAAAGAACTGGTGATGTAACAGATTGGAGCCTCTTATACGCTGCATCCTTTAGTTCTGCAGGTGAAAGTGATTTTACACATTCGGGTTGGTAATATGGGTCATCCCAGAAGATACAGTGACCTCGAACAGATATACCGTTTTGTGCAGGTGTAAAGGGAAAGATGCCATATATTTTTCAGCTCCTTACCTCAGGAACTTCACCTTAGATGACTCTTATGATTTGAACGTTCAGATTGATGCACCAAATCTTGTGTACTTCAAGTTGCGTGGCAGGCTACCCACAGACTTTCCGGTGGGCAGCTTTCCATCTCTGGTAGAAGTAGATTTTCTCCATTCTTCTTCTGGGGAAACCAGTACAACAGATTCGTTCACAAGAATGTGTTCTAATATAAAGCTCCTGAAGATATCGTATCAGTACTTACGGGTATGGTTGCTTGCTTTATGTTATTATAGATTAAGTATTTTGCCACTGTCTGACTATATATATACTCGGTATGCTTGTTTATTAGATTTTCGAAACAGCAAATGTTCACTCAATAGCAAGTTCTCTTACCTTGGATGAATTAATGCAATTGGAAGTGAGATACTATGATCCTCATACTAGTCGACCTCTTTCGCTAAGACCATTATTCAACTTTCTACATTTCTCACCAAATTTGGAATCACTAGTCATCTATCAGGTATTAATTGCAGTATTTTTATTGAACCAAAAAACAAGTTCTGCAATTTGCATCATTAGGTACTTTGTACGGTTGTTTCTAATGTTATCTTTGCATTGTTGGTTGAGCTCACAACACGGGTTTCACTGTTGCAGGAAAATTCTACTCAAAATATCGACGAGAACATGATTACATTATTTTTTGAATTCTCAAGTTGAGTTTGCACTATTAGAAGGTTAATGTTAGAAAGCCATGGCTTCTTTTATGCTTTTATTTTCGTACGAGTTAAATGCATTACTCAGATACGAGCAAATTTGAAGTACAAAAATTCTGATTTTCATAGAAAATACGATAACACTTTTAGGTAATTACTTCCAGCTGTTCCTTTTTCTTCCAACACAGTAGGGCGCTTTTAGAGAGTAGACACTAGCACACAATCGGTCTTAACGGTACAAGTATTTATCATACATCAACTTGCAAATGTAGTATCATTGGCGATACTGTACCCTTCAAGTTGAATGCTGAAGTTTCTGGTGCTGTCACTTCGAACCTTCGAGTTAATGTGGAATTCGTAGATGGGTGATTAATCGTCACATCATATTCTCCATGGATGAGCGAAGTCTTAAACTCATCTTCACTACCGATTTTTCCATCCACGCTATAAGGTTTCCACTCATTGATCAGCTTATCCACTACATCACCAGTGGGAAGGTTGTTGTACTTTTCATCTGTCAAACACATCCGATAACATCCTGCTGCAGTCCTTGCTGCCCACAGGACAATCCCCTGAACTGCAGGGTGAGCATGGGCTTCTCTTAAGATCTGCTCTAGGTGTAATGCCTGTTCAAAGCAATGAAAAAACTGTTAATTCAGATACTTAAGATCTGCTCTAAAATGGTATACCTGATCTGTACTGTATACGTCCAATTCGGTAAGCCATATGGGAACTCCTGCTGAAGCGAGAGTATCAAGGGCAGCTCTCACCTAAGGAATGTTAAGAGTCACTACAAGAAAATGGGCATCTAGTGACAAATATTATTGTCACTGAACTACCTTGTTTAGTCGCCAAATAAAATTTGTAACAATTTTTTTTTTGTCGTCTAATCATCGTCGTGGAAACTTCTTTTGGTCACGAAAGATAATTTCGGTGACACCAAATATTATGTCGTTGTATATGCCTTTCAATGACTAACGTAAATTGTCTTCAAAGTACAAAATTAACTTCAAAAAATTAGGACATCAAAAGTAATTTTGGCGATTAATTTTTTTTCTCATTAAATAGTTTCATGACAATTTAGTTTTGTCTCAATAATAAGTTCCAGCGACAAAGTATTTTGTCTGTAAACCATACTTTACCAACAAGTGTGTTTGTCTCTAAAGAGAGCTTTGGATGATCGTCGCTGCCGTCTCTAAAGATGTTTTTTGAGACAAATAATTTATCCAGTAATAATCAGTTTTATAGACAATGAAAATTGATCCCCAAATAAGTTTTATCGACTAATGTATTTAGTCTGCAAAGATAAATTATGTAGACAAAAAAGTTGGTCTCGAAATAAAAAGAAATAATGACAAAAAAATGTTGTTCAGTTTTTTGGTTTTAGAGTCTGATATATTTGTCGTTGATAAAATTTTCAAAGACAAATGCGTTTGTCCCGTAATAAGAAATTTCCTACACAAATATTGTTTGTGCATAAAGAAAAATTTTCAGGGATGAAACATATCGCCTCTAAAATTATCCTAAGGAGACTATAATGTTTGTCATTGAAAAAAAATTTCATTACAAAGAATTTGCTGTCAGAGTAAATAGTTTTAGAAACAACTATAGTTTTTCTCCAAATATTAAACTTGGTGACTAATATATTGCATGTGACAAAAAGGAAAGGCAGATCTGTTTTTTTTTTGTCTCCAAATAATCTTTTTAGGTGAGGAAAAAGTTTTGTTTTAATTTCTATTTCGAGACTAGTAGATTTGCTATGAAAAATGATAAACCTGACCAAATTCATTTTTCCATTCATCATATAAAATATGAAAATAATATTAGAACGGAAAACCATTTAAGCAAAATATTATACCAACAACTTAAGCAGTAACAATACTCATGGCTGCTAATTGAACTATTCAAAAGATGACCCTTCGGCTGCTAATTAAACTACCCAAAATACAGCCCTACTGAAATACGTAGTACTAAAAAAAAAACTAAAGAAAACTAATACTTGTGTAACTTCAACTAAAAAAAACGAGCAATATAAAACTAAGCACTGAACAACTTCTGGATCTTCATTGGTCGGAACAACAGCTGGATAAAGAACCATATTGAGTACATGCTGCCTGAAAGTTGCATTGAATCCCTCAGTTTGTTCCATTTGCTCTATGTATAGCTTGATTTTTTCGTCCCGTAACGTATGCCCTTGAAGCCTTTGCCGTCCCTTGAACTTGATAATGAATCCCCTTGAGGCCTTAAAATTCTCGTGACGATTGCCGCGTTTCTGAAATTTAAGAAAAGAATTGAAATTAGTACCTGAAAAAGGATTAAAATATATACGTCACCTATCCTAAGTATGTAACCTGTTACGTCACCTTAATATTCTCTATACTCTCCATAGCAAAGAGGTCACACAAACTTGACCAATTTGCCGGTGAGATGTTCCCAAAAGGATTACCACGTGCTTCTTCAATAGTTGCATAGCTTTTGAAATGCATCAGCATCTTATGCTTAAAGCAGGCATATCCCTTTGACATACGATAATTCAGGCATCTCTTAACAGATGGTCTGGTGGTGTCTAATATGAAATTATCCTACAACATCATGACCAATAAGAGTTGAGAATCACATATTTATTTCAAACGTCAATCAAGAAAGACCATAAAGATAATTTTGCTTTACTGGGGATACCTTTAATTGTTCTATTAACATCTCCCTATCTTGGAGGGGAATTTTTGTCCATGACTTATATCCCAAAGGAGCGAAAGAATGAATAATCGTATCACATTCACCGGCTAAATGAGATCCATGTTCTCCTACAAGTACACCAGATTGTTCATCAATGATAATTGGTATCCTTCCGTTCTGAGCCACTCGTTCCTGTAGTCGTATTCTACGTAGCTGTCCCCGAACAATGGGATCTCCTAGTCTGAGTCCTTCTGTAAAATGAACAGAAAAATAGTGAATATTCGGTAGTGACATTGATTGTTTGCATAAAATTGACCATAAGTCTTTAAAAATAGAAGAAATGTGCAATACCGATGTTTGAAGCGGCCATATGATCCACAGGGGGTTAGTAGGATACTCCTAACCTAGATATTAACATAAAATCAGATATAAGAACCCATAAAATAAATATAACTATGATGAGATCACCAAAACCATGCATACATCACAATCAATATATGAAAAAGACTAAAAAAAGTAATGTTGAATCAGAACAGTAAAAGCTTCAACAACTGTATAAGTCCTTTCCCATTTCAATTTCATGTGAAGGAGAAGTCATCAATCTAACAGATCCATAGATACCCAAAGAAGACTAATAATCTTTAAAAATCAAAAACATGATTGAAGCAGCAAACAACGAAATGATCATGAAACCCAATTGGACAAAAAATAACATTTGCAAATTATTAAACCCAATAAGTTTGAAAAAATAAAATCTGCAAATAACAAATAAAACCCTTAATTAGGTTTCTCATAACAGATTTAAGTTCACTAATAACACAAAATTGAATTCAATCATATAGACACAATATAAGCTTCAAACACTCAGGTTTTCAAGACACCAAATGGATTTACAATTTCAAAAAAAAAATATTCCTCCACAAATCTTACAAACCTTAATCAAATTATATACTTTTACTGTTTCAAAAAAAAAATAAAATCAAAGAATTGCAAACCGATTATAAATCTAACTATTTCAAAACAATCAGAGAATTACAAACCTATTAAAAATCTACAAACCAAAAGCAGATGAAGGAAGAAAAAAAGTTAGGGTTTTTGAATAAAAATCAATAGAATTAATGAAAAATCTATGACGCCATACCTTCGGTTTTATATAGAATTTTGCAAACAAATTTGGATGATAATTCGGCTCCATTTATAGGATTTAGTTGGTAAAATCCCGCTGCAAAATCCCGCCCTTTTTCTTTCTGCTCTCTTTTGCTTTCCCTCTGCATCCCTCCCGGAGTTGAGAAGTTACATAATGGATCCATTAAAATCGGATCGGCCACCTCTCACTTGGCTGTAACTGAATAGGTTTCTTCTATTCCCATATCTTCTAGAATCCTCTTTCGCTGTTTTTTCTGGATATGGAATAAAATACTGGGCAACCCAAACACGATAAAGTCAGAACTCAATACCCTTACAATGAGTGTGTGGACTACGTGTGTGTGAGGTGAAAATGTAACTAGACATGATGAGTCGCAACTCGCAAAGACCCACTGAAACTGTCTCCTTAGCATCCCGTTAAGTCGAGCACCTGTTACCCCAAAAGTCTATGTACAGATTTAATAAAATGACGTGTTAAACATGGGCTTTGCACTTAAAAATACGTGTATCAAATGTGTTATCTTTCTACTTGATAACTGAGCATATGCATGCATCATGCCACGGCATATTTATTTAGAAAAAGTCGCGTCATTGTGTGGGTGGAGCAAGAAACCTACAGGACGTATCCATTAGCTCATGATTAATGTCCATGTTATAGGGAATGACTATATATTTCCAACCACAGCTCCTTCGAACAAAAATTAAAATTCAATAATAGCTCATGTGTTCTATTATGCTGTCTTGGAGTCTTAACGAGTTGTGTTATGCTCTAAACATACTGGCACCACATATTTTACACCTCTATAATAGAGGTTGGTGTTTTCAATTGATTCTCAAGATACGCATTACATGGGAAGAAAATATTAAAAATATAATTTTTTAAGAATTTTGTTGAAAGATGATCAACAAAAATTTAAATGCATACTCTACGTAGTTCGGTCATCTCTAAATGAATGTTCAATTTTTGACACCAGCTTTGGCATGTTATACCCAAAAATAGGTCAGCTCATCAATACATTTCTTTAAGAAATTAGGGTTGGAGAAGGCTTTTAGAAAAAATGAAAGTATATCCTACTTGGATATAGACATTTTTCTTCGGAGGAGTTGAAATGTAAAATATAAGTTTTGATGATTCCATAGTGGATTTGCCATACGGGATGGAGTCGGCTTGCAAGATTACCATATATAAGTCCGGCTTTTCTTCGGATGAAGTTGAGATGCAAAATATCAGATTTGATAATTCCTGAGTGAATTTTGCCATCAGGGATGGACTCGGCTTGCAAGATTCTGGGATACTGAGTCCGGGTTCTCATTCAGATGAAGTTGAAATACATGGTGAAGCTGAGATGTAAAATGTCAGATTTGATAATTCCCGAGTGAATTTTGCTATCGAGGATAGACTCGGCTTGCAAGATTACGGTGAACATTTGAATGGTTTTGAAAGCGGAATCAAATCACAACTTGTCACAGAGGCATCAAAAACTATTTCCTGATTGGTTTCGAAAGCGGGTAAGCAATTAATTTTTACTATTAAAAATCCTATATCATTATTGTAATACAAGTAGTCTCATTTTTTCGTCATTGTTCTAACAATCCTATATCATTATTGTTTGCAAACACTCTCATTATATATTGTTATTGGTTTTTTCTGAAAATGTACAGATTGGAAAATTGCATTATGAAAAGGTTCCTGAGGCTACTGATGAATTGCATTCGTTAGCACATGGAGTTGAATCTCGCGCAAAATCATATCCTGCTTGTATTTATCATGGAGTTCGATTCCATACCAAACAACGTGAACTTCGTCGAACGACCCAGAATAGCGGATTGGTAGTAGATGGGGTACACAACAGTAAGCCAACTGAATTCTTTGGTAGCTTGCAGGATGTTATTGAGATAGACTTTTTGTATGGCTACCGAGTTGTGTTATTTAAATGTGATTGGTTTGACGTAACTCCTGGAAGGACGAGAATTCGAAAGGATTATGATTTGACATCTATAAATACTAGTACATTGTGGTACAAGAGTGAACCTTTCATTCTTGCATCACAAGCGCAACAAGTTTTCTACCTTGATGACTACAAGCATGGAGCAAATTGGAAAGTGGCTCAAAAAATGCATCATAGGCATATATGGGATGTTCCTGAAATGGATATCAAGGAAGTACAACCAGAAACAGAAGAAACTATTGATGAGGAAGAGGCATATCACCAGAACAAAGAGGGTCCGTTGCTTTTATCCACTGTTCAAGAAGATGATAATGCGGAAACTGTACTTCATAGAGATGATGATGTTGAACTCGAAATGTTAGATGCAAATCTTGTTCTAGCTGAAGATGACGATGATGAGGAGGAGGAGGAGGAAGAAGAAGACGAAACATTGTTTAACTACAACAATGATGTGGTAGAGCCTGAGGATATTGTGCCAGAAGATGATGACTCGGATCTAGAATACTAGTTCGTTACTGTTATTTTACTTGAAGCTTAATATTCTAGTTACTTGAAACTCAATAGATATTTATTCTAATGCTAATTTTTGCTCGAACCAATGAAGTAATTTATGGCTATGGCTTTGTGTTATTATTAGTTTGATTAAATTATTTTTATAATCTTATTTTTCAGTTGGTTTATAAGTTTATTGGAATTTCGTATATATAATTTGTGGCTTTGTGTGAATACCAAGCATTTAATAATACAATGAATTCACTGTTTGCAATGGACAACTTTTTCCATTAGGAGTGTGTCAGGCAGGGCTTGGCTTTAGCTATCCAGTATTTTAGGCCACATTTGTCCGTGCTTAAGTCGAATGTTAGCAATAGAAGTAACCACCCGCCAGAGACCAGGGAAATATTGGTGTAAAGTTATTTGAGAGTGCTAGTATATATACTCACAAATGCATTCAGAGGACAAGATACGTAATTTTCAGTGATGCTCTGCGTACTTCTTTATGCGTCAATTCCCATCATTTTCCAGTCTTCCCTCTGATACATTCATTCTCTTCCGTACGCTTCCTTTAGAAAAGGGACCGAGTTTGGAGTTGGGCTAGTTCTGTCAACATTAGCTTAATGTTCTTCGACCAGTTGATTTTAGTATTTTGAAGCAACTTTTGAAGAGGCAAAATCAGCAACGACGAGGTGACTTCTGCTCAATTGGTTTAGAAGTGCTCCCCAGTCTGAAGCGGAAAGGAACGAAGATTGACAAACTCATATTATATGTCACCCATATATTGTTTAATGGCTAATATTTTGTGGTTGTAAATCCATATTTCACCGACAACTATTTTTTTGTCTCCAACGTATAAGTAATACTAACAACAAGTTATTTAGTCACTAGAGATTTTTTGTTGTGTCTAAAATTTGGTCACTATAAATATCATTTTTTGGAACTATTTTTGTTTGCGGCAAAAAAAACACGATAGCATTGACGTTTAATTTCTCGCCTAATGTTTATATCGTGGCGAAGTATTTTAGACGCCAAAAGACTATGGCGACAAAGTTTCGTCCCGTCGCAGTTAAAAGTTACTAACGACCGATGGATATTGTCACCATATATATATTTAACGAGAAAACGAAATAGTGGTTACAAATTATTTTTTTTGCGACGAGCATTTATCATTGTCAGTATAAGTAAAATTGGTGACTGGCGAAATTCTCGCCGAACAAATCATCAGCGACGGAGGAAATCACGACAAGTTTTGGTTGTCATCTATGCTTTCGGTGACAATTGCAAAGACAAAAAAGATATTTTGTCGCAAAAATAATATTTATACCAACAATTTTGATATTGGTCACAAGTGAATATGTTTCATGACTAAAAGAACTTTGATGGGAAAACATTTGTCACTAAATGCCCATTTTCTTGTAGTGAGTGATAAAATGACTCTCGCCACTCCATTCTATTGTACTACAACATAAAATAACGGAAAATCTTTTGGGGTTAAGTGGCAAAATGCCCCAAAATGGACCTCATAGTTGTGAAAATGCCCCGGACGTTACGCGAAAGATCAAAATGCCCCAAATGATATCGAAATGCCCCAATCCGTTACTTTTACCTATAATAGTCAAAATGGGCATTTTAACAGTTTTTTGGTCAACTTTGTTATGAAAGGTCTCTTTTGCCCTTCAACATAATCTATGGTTTCGGGGTTTAGGGTTGGGGCTTAGGATTGGGGTTTGGGGTTCAGGATTTAAGGTTCGGTGGTGGCGTTAGTGATGGTGGTGGCAGCAGTGGTGGTAGTGGTGGCGGCGGTGGTGATGGTGGCGGTGGTGGTGGTGGCGGCGGTGGTGGCGGTGGTGGTGATAGTGGTGGCGGTGGTGGTGTTGGTGGTGTGGCGGTGGTGATAGTGGCGTTGGTGAGGATGGTGGTGGTGGTGGTGGAGGAGGCGTTAGCGGTGGCGGTGGTGTTGGTGTTGGTGGTGGTTGTTCAAGTGGTAGTGGTGGTGGTGGGGATGGTGGTGGTAGGGGTGGAGGTGGTGGTGGTGGCAGCGGTGGTGGTTGGTAGTTGTTCGTTTGGTAGTGGCGACCGTCCAAAAACGGTCACCCTTATGTCATCTTATTTGTCAAAAGGGTATAAATGTCATCTTTTCACATGTGCGGACCACATGCTTCTGAATTTGACCACTTAACCATGTCTAACGGCAACTTTAACGGATTGGGGCATTTCGATATCATTTTGGGACATTTTGATCTTTCGCGTAACGTCCGGGGCATTTTCATAACTAAGAGGTCCATTTTGGGGCATTCTGCCACTTAACCCAATCTTTTGATAGAATTAGTCAGAGAATGGATTACTGCTTTAATAACGCGTAAAGATGGAAAGTTTATCTTTTCATCTAGTCACAATTTCCATTCAAAAGCAGACAATTTCAAATTTCAGTATATTAGTTTCTGAGTGTTGACTCAGTTCAGTCAGTCTTTGAAAGGCCGGTTGTTATGATTTACTAGGGAGTGGTACCCTATTTATTTGCAAGTGGTGGTTAGCAAGTTGTGACACTAACACATACTTGTGAGAGTAGGATCTTTTATTTGACAAACAAATCTCTTTCAGTCACTAGTAGATATAAAGATTTGGTTGAATTTTCTCCGCCTCCGGTCGATTATCTGGATTTTTCTTTGTATTTGTAGTCTTGATTCTTGAATGGTTTGTATTTTCTCCGGTCAGATAGTGTGATAGACTGATAGTGTCCATTCATATGTGATACATGTACGTCCGATAACGATCGGTCGTGTGGGATAAAATTAGAGAGAGCGTGAGAGTGTTATTTTCTAATTAATGTATAAATGTTTTTCATCCTCCCTCCATTTCTTGAAAAAAGTTACTACCATTTTTCCATTTTAGCATAAAAAAATTAAACTAAAATGAAAAAACCATACCAACTCAGAGGGAGTATGATTTTGATGCCCATGTGATCTAAAAAATGATGACGTCGAGATATTAATTTTTTTTTTTTTGATCAACAAAACGATATAATTTTTATATAGGGTAGAAAGAATGAAAGAATTACACGACAGAAACTTCTTTAAAACAGTTAAAAGAAACTATTTCCTAACTGTTTCTTCCCATTTGAAGACTAGTTCTTCGAACCTTACATTCTTGAGATCGTGAGAAGAACAAGACCAATACAAAATGATAGCTTTTATGTCTAAAATAATACTCTGGACATCCTTCTCGCTTGCCTCTTCGCAGAACATCCGGCTATTCCGTTCTTTCCACAAGGTCCAACAAATTGCATATGGTAAGACTTCCCACATGTAGTTGCCATTATCAAAAAATAATTTCCTGTTAAACCCCTTGTAGAGATCCTTTAGAGATATTAATTCTATTTTGTGGACAACCAACATTCATTTACACTGGAGGTTTATCAAATTCCATGGGAATTACCAAATCCATACAAAGATTGAAATAATAAGTTATTGGAGTTGATGTTGATCTTATTTAGTGCAGCTTCCATCATTTTACATGCTATTAAAAGTAAAGACATTTTCGGCTCCAAAGTGAACATCTTTCATTTGTGGGATTTTTCCCAAAATAGCACAAAGAGGAGTGAGAGATAGATTGAATATACACACAAAACTCAGAACTACATTTTGATTAAACTTATTTTCATTTACACAAATCTACCTTATATAGGCTTTACAAATAACAAAACCCAAAAACACTATGGACTCACTCACATTAATTCCCTAACATTTAGCCATTTTAATTGCTCCTAAATACTTAGGATCACACCAGCCACTTTCACACTCCAATATATAAGTTGTTTACCTTTTCCTAATTATTAGAGTCTCTCAAATGGAATGTGTGAGGAAAAAGTCTTAATCCCCGTAGGATCCACAACCATATTTATTAAAAATCATCTCCAACCGATTGATGTGAAGATGATGTGGCAAAAAAAAAAAGGTTAGAGATCCTCTAGGTGAACCTCTAGTTTTAGACATTCACTTAGAGGATGTCTTCCCATCCTAGTCACACTTTTGTTAAAAATCATTGAAAAATAAAAATGGGAGGGATTTTAACCAATTGTATGCCTACAAATAAGTAAACAAATAATAGAAAAATTTATGGGTTGGAGAGAAAACTCTATTTTTTCTAATATTTAGGATTTTATACTCAAAGAATGTCTTAGAAGTGATGCCACATATGAAATATTCACATTCACCATTGGAGAAGCTCTTAGGATCCAACATATAAGACGTTTACCTTTTCCTAATTATTAGGATCAATTCCTAATTTTTCTTAGACCAAATTTAATAAATAACTTGATGTTTGAGGAGAATCAGAGGTGATGAAGAATATGTAGAGGCAAGAAGAAGAATATCTTATTAGATAATCCGATTACAAGTATTACATAATTTCCCTTATATACAACCCTAGAAATCTAGTTGGACCGCACATCCAACGGGCCGTAGGCCCTGTAACACTTCCCCTTGTGCGGTTCAATAACAAAACTTTATACATAGTGCTTCACATGTAGTTCTTCAAATGTCGGTCTCCTTGATGACTTGTGCCGAAATCAATTGCCTCGTTAAAACTTGGACAAGGAAAAACCCAGTGGAATAAAACCTTGGTACAACTCTTCACATGTAGTACTTCACATGTTGTCTCATATTTCACATGTAATTCAACACATGTAATACGATCTTCAAAGATCGTCGACTCTAAGTTAATTGCCTCGTTAAAACTTCGTCCGGAAAACCCAGAGGGACAAAACCTGAACTAAAGAAAAGAGTGCAATATTAAACAAACTTAGAGCATAGTTGGACTCCAATATGTTGCCTCACTAAAACCTTGACAAGGAAAACCCAGTGGGATAAAACCTTGACGAAGGGAAAAGAGTACAACATGACATATGCAAGTAAAGGTGATCCGTTGCAGATGATCACTTTGCTCCGTTGAAGTTGACTACTT
Organism: Papaver armeniacum; assembly: GCA_023531295.1. NCBI lineage: Eukaryota > Viridiplantae > Streptophyta > Magnoliopsida > Ranunculales > Papaveraceae > Papaver > Papaver armeniacum. The sequence goes on from JAJJWW010016618.1 coordinate 117,363, forward strand.
GTTTCACAACTCTTAAGGCAGAAAATCCTCGTGGAAAAGACAATAGCCTTAGTTGGGAAATCATATTCCCGACGTTTGTTGTTGTCTCATCAAAAACCTTGTCGAGTAACGAAACCCTGTGGGAAAACGCAACCTCGGTGAAGGAAAATAGTTCAACAGACCATTAGATGCTCCCCCTGATGTTAGACATTTTTCATTAGTCTAATGCAGTCAAAAGGAGTTTATCACACTTTACTTTGGTGACTTGAATATTTATAAGACCCTGTAGTTGATTCTGGAAGTTACGTTTCTTAACATACTATCGCGTTTCATTTCTTTGATTCAGATATTTTCAGTAATATCAACGCGATCTTTATGTCTTCAGCGTTCAACATACTTGATGTTTTTAGTGTTGTCTCGCTAAAAACCTTGTCGAGTAACAAAACCCTTTGGGAAAAACTATTCTCGATCGAAGGGAAAAAGAGTACAACACATCTTCAGTTTCAAAGTAAAATATGTCGACATCATATCCTTGAATCCTCCCCCTGATGTCGGCATCTCCCCGTGATTACTTTCAGAGTTGTTCTAGACAGCTCCTTTAGTCATATACTTTTCGAAACTGAATATCAGTAATGACTTAGAAAATAGTCTACCATATCTCCCCGTGATTACTTTCGTTGGAGAAAAGATTATTGTTCCTTCATAATCAACAACCTTTGGATTGCAGTTCCTTTGGCATTCCTTTTTATGTCTTTGAAGGGATAAAAAAATCTCATGTAAATAATTACTTTTAAGTACATGATTACATTCACTGTACCATTCCAATCAAGTTGCGCTGGCGCTGAGCTATATCTAGATAACAAGTTCCCTGAGGATGTAAAATTTAATCGAGTATATTACTATATTAAGTACAAAAATGTGTATATTGTACTTATATATGGGAATTTCATCTCCAAATACATCTTCGTCATCTTCCTTTAGACGAAATGGTCACATACTTACATTTGAACCTCGACTAATCATGGGAGTGCTATCAGGATGCATGTCTTTGTTAAATTTCCTGACAACTTTAGATATATGCAAACTGGTGGAATAATATACCACAAGCTCAGTATTCGGTCGAGCTTTCCCATATTTTTCATCTCAAATTAGGATTTCAAATAGCTTTTAAGGTCTCTTATTACATCAAGAGTACCCATCATGTCTGTACCATCGACATAGATAGCTACAGTTCCATATCAGGATCTTTCTTGTGAATACGCAATGGAAATAACTTACTTGTCTATCCCCTCCAAATCAAATAGTCACTTAGACGGGTATACCACATCCGCCTGATTGCTTTTATCTATAAGTGAGCGTTCTATCTAACTGTAAACGCACTCTGTGGTTTAGAGTCACTTGCTTTGGGTAACAAAAGGCTATCAAGTACTTTTGTAAAATATCTTCTATCTCTTGATTCTTTCAGAGATAAGTAACAACCACATACATATGCTGCATTTCAAGTCTTTTTGAAATTACTAAGCTAACTAAGTAGTGGAACGATATAACGTTCATTACAAGAGAAAAATTCCAGGGCTTTGTGAGAAACCTCGGGCCACAAGGCGAGTCTTTATAAGACTGCTTTCTTCTCATTATGCTTTGTTACAAATTAATCATGTATGTCCAATAGGCTTTACACTTGGTTGGTTAGCACTACCACACCAAATACCTGTATATTTGTCAAAGAACCAAGTTCTACCTGGATTGTATAGGCCAAATATGCTCTTCGTTGACATTAAGCAACAAGTAGCTTGGTTCAATCTCATCTTGCTCTATTTCCTTAAGCAAGTGTATATGAAATTAATCATCAATATGCTCGCATGATATTTACATTGACTCATGTGCATTCTCATATTCCACTAGGGATGTCATTGTTCTCTGGAATCATTAAAATTCGGAGCGTCCTCCAGTTTGATTCATGGACATATTCAGAGAAAATCTTATGAGTTCCGATGATATAAATAAGTTGTGCCTTACTCACCTAATTCCTTTCTAGGTGAGGATTGATCGAACCAAGTGGTATCTCCAACTTCCTTTATGGAGCCACGACCTCAACCACACTTCCACTGAGTGTAGTTACAACACCTTAGTCTATGGTGTATATCCCATATTGAGGATTTGTAACCATGCAGGAATATTTGCAGCTGGTATGTGTGATCTTGTCACCTAAGCGACATCACATATTCTAAAAATCGATTATTCTTTGTCACTTCACATTTACATTTATGGAGTATAAGAATCAATATGAGACACAGCGGGAACACACCACGATAATTCCTGTCGTTCCCTTAGAAAATACGTTTTCTTATCTCCCCCTAACGACGGGAAGACTGTCTTATTAAAATGATAACCCGTAAATCTAGCGGTAAGAGATCTCCTTCCACAGGTTTTAAAATGCGTATAATTGTTGGTAACTCATTTCCAACATAACTACTTAACAGTTTTGAATACCCATGATAGTACGATGTGGATTCGTAATGGCACATATATAGTGCAACCAAAAATGCGTAAGAACACAACTGTCAGGCTTAAATCCAGTTACCAACTGGTACGCATAAAAGGTTGACTAATATTGGGTTCTAAAACGAATTAAGTAAAGATGCGTATAATATTGCATATTACCAAAGCAACAAAAGATAGGTTTGTACGCATAACCTATTCCTTAGACACCATCTGTAACCTTTGATGGTAGTCTCTGCGAGACCATTGGGTATAAGATGTTATATATTGATCCTATTAAACATGCAATATTCATCAAGTCCTTTTGATGTAAATTCTCTAGCATTAATAAGGGTGGTGAGCCTTTGCACTTTGCATTGTGTAATATGTGCTAGGAGTTTTTAAACGCAAATTTCTTGGGAACTATAACTAGTCCAAAATGTCAAAACATTCACCAGAGCCATAAGTCACTTTAATGGTCCGCATTCTGCATGAACATTTTTCTAAATTTCACCTTGTTATCTTTGTAATATGGATTGTTAACCATTTGCATCATAGGATGGTCTCGATCCTGTTTTACCGAAGACTTTGTAAAATAAGTGATATGCTCTCTTACTTAAAAGCATAATGGGAGGGAGGAGGGAGTTGTGCATCTAGTACTTTAGAAAACACTTATTGAGAGATATGACATTACTTCGCATTCTGTCAATCTTTTTCCTGTTTTTGTTCACTCAAATAAAGTGATGTTCACATGAGTCCTTTCAAAATGATCATTATGTCACAACCAAAGTTGCTTTATGGTTATGCCCAAAGCCTGTATGAGTCAATTCCCAATATTTCACCGTCTGAGTAAATATGGATTCAATAATCCAAATACTATAGTGATTTACATTTCACTAGATTGACTTATTAGTTTCTCTAAAATATATTTCCTTCCAAATATATTAGAGACTATAAAAGATGTAATCAATTACATTTTCATCACTATGAGGTTCCACATGATATCCATTTGCATGGGTTTCTTTGGAATTTAACAAGGTGTGATTATCTCTCGGTACATGTAGAGATTTTGTGATGTCTTTGTTTAATCTCGAAAACAAATTTTGAGTAATGCTGCTCTCGATGATCCAATCCTCTTAGTCACATTATAGGAAAATAGTTCAACAACTAGTTTAAATTCCTTAAGCTGGTGGGAGGAAAACCACTATATGTTAGACATTGAGTTTTGAGATATTAAATAAGTGATGTGGCCTTATTAGGAACAAAAGTGAGATTCAACTCAATTACTTTAGAGTGAATGTATGTTACGTTTCATCCAGATATATCTCAAGTGCTTTAGAGAATTTATGTTTCTTGGGAATGGTGTATTTTTCATTCCATAAGCGCAGATATTGGATCTAGTTCAATTAAATAGTCAACTGGCCAGGCAAAGTTCTTGTTGTCATTAAAGTTGATGTCTAAATTATGACCTTCCTATGGAAATTAATTGCTACTATGGTACCCGCATTACATTGCTTGTACTAATACCGATAAGAAGATTCATTCCCAACTCTTTGGTGAGAGCTAGAATTATATCTTAGCTTCATCCCATGTTCAATTGATACATGTACTTTGGTGTCATTACTGCTGGGGAAAAAAAAATACATTTTCTTTCTCATGATATATATGTCCCTTTTCACATGCTTTATATGAGTCGGTACGTCTAACCTTCATTACTTCGGGGTTCTTTCCATTTTCATTTTTTGCAACATTAAGCTTAATTTGAGGAATTTCTTTATCTCAACAGGCCAAGAGAATCTCACTACACATCTCAACCATGTACTTTAGGTTGAATATATTACTTTACATAGTTCTCTTGTTTTCATACTTAAACATATACTGTTTCGTATCATGGATTAAGTAGAGAAATGGAAATTTTCTGACTCATATCATCTTTTGTGAGTTCTTTCACAAAAATTGGAATACATGTGATTTCATTTGCAACTCTTTTGAAATTACTGACTCTTTAATAGTCTAGCATGTGGATTACATTCCACTAAACATTCAAATTTCGGGGAGACAATATCAAGTACGCTATAATGGTCCAAGTACTTCTAAACCCCAAATAAATACATTGGAGAGTACAACCAATTGAACAAAAAACAGCATCCAACTATAGCCAATATCATATTCAAGAGAATAAAATAGCATTAAGACCAAAATTCTTAATGGTCGAGATTAGTAATCATAATTTAAATTGACCATTTATATACCGTGGAATTATCTTAAGATAAAAATAAACAAAACTAGGCATATTCTTAAAACAAATAAATAAGCCTAACAAGTAATCAATGTAAAAATCCCACATTATGGATACATACCTCGTACTTAATTTTAAGGAAGCGTTCAATTCTTCTAAGGGATTCCATCTAAGATAGACTCCATAGAAGAGTGCCTTTCTAGAGCATATTAGCATACACCTGTTGTGCATGAAGTGTATCAAATTTCCTTTAATTCAAACAACAATCATTTAAGTATTTAGGAATCAGGCATTTAACTATTATTAACCAAAGAACTGATTATACAGCATGTATGCAATAATCCAAAAAAAAATTAGTAAAGAAAGATGGGATAGTATGTTATGCTGGTCCAATGTGAATCAGGATTCAGGTCCGATGTCACTGTCACGATGTGAGTTGAGTCCATACATGTCCAAAGCCACAGCAAACGGAACAGGACCCGAGCCGGAACGAAAGAAACAGGACAGTACAGCTGGAGCCGGGTTTAGGCGGAACAGGAGAGCTCCGGGTTTCCTCCTTCCCATCTTTCCCATCAGACGAAGATAGAAGACGAACAGTTTTCTTACAGACGCCCGGCTTCTCTTCCTCCTCTAACCAATCACAACAGAAATGTACAAATAAAATATATTATACAACGTAATCACCCAATATATAATCACTCAATTGAAATTCATCATCCATATAGATGCATACAGCTTGTACGAGGAAAATCAGTACACAAACAACACCCAATTGAAACTGATCACACATATAGATGCATATAGCTTGTATAAGGAAAATTAGTACATAAATTAACAATACCAACACTTCCGCCACAGATTTAATTTAATTTAATTAGAAGGATTCAAAGAAAAAAAAGTCATTTGAACCAAAAGTGGTCGGAAAGATCGAAGGATTCAAAGAAAAAAAAGGCGTCGGAGATGAATTACATAAAATTGGTTCAAATCATTTTGGATTTCAATGAACTCCGGTACAATTCCGATCAAAAGTTACCGTTAAGGGATGGTAAGGGAATAATAACATACTAATAACGGTAAAAAATGATAGAATTCAGGTTAACAGTTTTTTCCGATCAAAAGTCAAACAGAGAGAGGAGAAAGGAGAGAAAGCAGAGCTGGAAAACATAGTAATCGACACCGAGAGAGAGGTCCCATTGTTGGATTTTAATGTGGTTGTATGGTTTTTTTCTAATTTGATTGGGGGCCAAACATTTTAATTGGGGCCAACAATTTTTATTTGCACCCCAAAATTATCAGGGGCCTATTAATCCGACTATGAAAATGCTATTTTACCCTTACCTAAAACTAAACATTAAAAATAAGTTAACCTTAATTAAAAATCTTAATTAGGCTTCTCTTCTTCATATTCCTCTCCTCCCCGTTCTCTTCTCCACCACCACCATTAACGACTATTTTGAAGAAATTTTTTTTCTTCAACCGATTCATCGCATAATTGTCGCCAAAAATTAAAACCCAAGAAATTTTTTTTTTCTATTCTATGTTTCCAATTAGAAGATATGTGAACTTAAACCCACCTTGTATTCGTTAGTATCGAAATTTCAGTGTAAGAGTCGTTAGTATCGAAATGAAAACCCTAACGACTTTTCATTTGCATGCGGATTCTATGAATAATCGTTAGTGTATTAGGATGAAGATGACGACCCTAATTCTGCTACTTCAACATTTTTTACCGTATTAGGTTGAAAATGACGATCTTTGTTATTGGTTAACGACTCTAGGTGAACATTATAAATGGTTGGTTAGGGTCGTCAGTATATCAGAATATCCCTATGACGACTCAAACACACAAAAACTTTCCTTTTTATACAGAGAGTTTGGATTCGAGAGTCGTCTGGGTATTAAACGAATCAACTAACGACTCTAGGTGAACATTATAAACAGTCGTCATGGTTTAACACACCACCTTGACGATTTTTCATCACCATTAAAAGTTGCAGGTTAGAGTCGTCGCCATGTGTGTCAACAAGATGACGACTCATTAGGTCGTTGGCGTATACAACACCCGACTATAACGACCCTCACTCTAAGTAGTTCCATAGTGACCCTCAATCGACCCCTTGGAGCACCATTCAGACAATTTCAAGAGTATATGAGGTTTACCTGATTGTTTTGAGGTGCGGGTTCACTTAAATCACTCATTTCTAAAAACCTAGTTTTTCCTCTCAAAACTACTCTTCTTCTTCTCAAAAAAAAAAAAAAAAACCCAAAACTAAAATTTCCCCAAATTTTAATCCCAAAACCTGATTTTTATCTAAACAAAATTATCACACTAATCAACTTAATTAAATCTTAAAACTAATCACTCAGGGACATTTTAGCCATTTAGAAACTATTTTTATAAAGGGTGACCCAAATTAGGATTGGGTGACATTTTTTGTCCTCTAGTGTTTGGCCCCCAATTAAAATGTTTGCCCCAATCAAATTAGGTTTTTTTTCCATCTATTTGGACTGTGTGAATAGAATATTTATTTGGCATTTTTGTTTGGTTTGTTTGGAACAGTGATTTATTTTCAGGCGCCTAACAGACAAATTCTGCAGAACATCAGTCCAAGCTCTAAGTACATTATTCTTCGTAAGATATTGAGTAGTCACGATCTCACGATCCAAATTTATCATCTGAATTCAAAAACTCTATATAATCATCGTACTCATCGAACGTTCTAGTTTCTCCTGCAGGAATGAAGGTTTCCAGAGACTGGATGTTTTCAACTTGAGCATGTAGCTGATAATCCAAGTAAGGGCAATACATATCATCATTTTTAGCATCATCAGTACCATTGCCTGGGGGGCATCCTTTCATCTTAGCTTCAAACAGGCCACGACTTCCCAAATCACAGGAGGATGATCTTACCACCTCGAGATGTTCTGTTTGAAAATTGTAGAGATTAAGACATTCCCCATCAAACCAATATATTAACACCTGACCAGAGACGCTCAGTACTCGTGCGGGAAAGATAGAAGTAGTAGCAGTAGTAGTGTCAAAGTAACAACAGAAGGGACCTGGTAGCAAACCTAGCTTCTCAGCTTGAACACCTAAAATGTCCCCCTTGATCCACACTTGTTTTTCCTTGTCTGGTGTGACATTTTATATTTACTTATAACTTTGAAGTCAACTTATAACTGTATCAATGTCGGCTCCAAATTGAAGTAAATCCAAAATGATATATATCCCCACTCCCTCCCCCACTCTCTTCCCCTATTTATGTGTCAAGCATCTGTTGGTTAAATCTAATAATAATGGGATCCCCTACTAATCTCAATCCAGGATCAAGGACTAAGAACGATGACACCTAATGGGGGAAGGGAGCGGGGGAAGTGTAGCACTTTCCGAAGTAAATAAAAGCGAATGAGAGGGAAAGAAAGGAATAAGGCTGCTAGAGAGTAGTAAATTTCGCCCAGGTATTGCTTACCTTTCACAACACTATAAAGAAAAAAAAAGAAGCATGTGGATGTTGATATTTAATTTGATCACTGGTGGATTAAATTTACTAGAAGACTTCGGAATCACTTGTTACCCCAGCGCCTAGTTAGTAACTCGGGCAAGGTTTTACCGAATTATTCCGGAATAACCGCCGATATTTGCGAATATTCGCCAGTTGTGATTATCGTTTTTCCTATAGCACAATTAATTGAATGAATGATAAAATAGATAGGTAAAATATATGATTCAAACTGAAATTATGCTATGACACCTCTATAAAATGTTTTCTTAACATTCTTTATATACCGAATTTTTCTTGCCATATCTGTATATGTGAAACGTATTAAACGCGAATTAACAAATTATCGAATTTTTTCCGCATCACGAATCTTTGACTGCCTAGTTGACCGAATTTACATTTTTATTAACCGATTAATGCCGGCATTTTTGCCGCATGCTGAATTGCTAACTAGGCCCAGCGTCTTATCGATGGGTCTGGCCTACTTCTTCTATTAATATATATATATATATATATATATATATATATATATATATATATATATATATATATATATATATATATATATAATATGCATGCACCGTTACATGTATTGTGTTCATTTGACATTCACTAACGAGGATCCAAATCAGAAACAGATGATTCATTTACGGTCCATGTCACTTCCACTGCTTGATCGGACACAAAATATGCAGGTGGTGTAGGTAACGGGAAAGTCATGTAGATGTTACTAAGCATTAAGATGACTGAGGCCATGGTAGGTCTATAAGCAACGTTGTGTTGAACACATAATAGGGCAATGTGAATACATCTTAGTACTTCGTTTCTCGGACAATTTTCTTTGAAACTTGAATCTAAAACTTCCAAAGCTGATCCTCTCTGCCAATGCATCCATGTCTGCAGCAAAATATATTTGTGATCAGTTAATATATTCTAGGTTGAGAAAAATTCACTCAAACACAGATTCACTTACGTAAGTCAGGAGATCTTGAGCATCTCCCATGGCCGATTCATAAAGACAAGTGACCTTCTTTCCACTCAGAATCTCCAGAACTAGGACACCAAAACTATAAACATCTGATTTTTCAGAGAATTGTCCATTTCGTGCATACTCTGGAGCCATGTATCCACTGTAAAGTAATAAATAAGTACCTCATAGCCTGAATAATCATGTTTCCCATTCCTCGATCAACATCGTTAAAAAATAAAAGATGAGCTTGTTTATGATTCGAAGAGTTACCATGTACTTACAATGTTCCTGCAATTCTACTTGTATTGGCTTGACTTTGATCTACCTCAAAAAGCTTCGCCATTCCAAAATCTGAAATCTTTGGAATCATATCTTCGGATAATAATATATTGCTAGCTTTGAGATCTCGGTGAATTATCCTGAGTCGAGAATCCTCATGAAGATAAAGAAGACCTCTGGCAATTCCTCCAACAATCTTGTACCGTTTTCCCCAGTCTAATTGCGTCCGCTTCACAGTATCTATAGACATTTATATTCAAAAAATGAATAAAAATCATCAACTTACGCCACTGGTTAACATATATTACTCAAATGATTCACAAATTTTTACCAAAAACTAAGAAAATGCATACGTACCAAATATGAAATGATCTAGACTGTCCTTCATCAACTCGTACACGAGCAGTTTCTCTTTTCCGTGTAAGCAAAAGCCAATCAGTCTTACATGATTCCTGTGTTGAAGTTTAGTTAACAATAACACTTCATTCTTAAACTCCTGATCACCTTGACTGGAGTTTTTAGAGAGCCTTTTCACAGCTATTTCTTGTCCATCAGATAATGTACCCTACAAAAGCGAACGAGTAAGAATTAAGCCCTTAAATGATACTTAGAAATCTTTTAGACTTTCTCTCTCCTTCTCTCCTCTAGTAAAAAAATACGGGCCCTAGTTTTTTTCTAATCTGCTGCCTCCATTCTTGCTCGGATTTAGTCCTCGGACTAGATCTGAGCAAGGATTTCTCTCTTTGTTCGTTGGGATTCTTCTGATTGTGGTTTTTCGAGCCTAAAGTTATTCTCTTTATATTCATCTTCATCTCCTTGTTTTTTTTTCTCCCATCCTTTCCATTTTCAAATCCAAAATTTTGTTTCTACATCTTTCTTTACTTTCTTAATTCATCATCATTTTCAGTCAAAGCCTTTGTGTAAATCTTTCCTAACTCTTTTGAGCGGTTGCAAATGGTGTTTGATGGTTGTGATTCTTGAAGACAGATTGCTTTTGATGTTAGAAGCGGTTCAAATCTGGGGTTGCAGACAAATCAGGACAGTTGTGGGTGTTCTTTGCCGGATCCGTTAGCAGATCTCCACTTTTTAGCCTTCCAAGCATCTCGTGATGATTTTTTCCTTGGGGTTTCTGTTTTTAAACAGATGCGGTTCATCCGAGTCCTGGTCGGAAGTTTGCAAGTTTAAGGTGGTGGTGGGGATGTGTCGATGGTGTGTTCTTTGGGGTTCCTGTTGCAACACAAAGTTGGATTATTCATGGATGTGGCTTTTTAGCTAATGGGTGCCGTTTTGTGGTGTTCTTGCCAATCAATCTTCTAGTTTTCTTATATATTTTTGGATCATCTTCTTCGCGAGATCACTAATTTCATTAATGGAAGGTACCTGTTTATGCTTAATGGAAAGAGTGGCGACGATCCGCGGCAGCGGCTGGTTTCGAAAGATTAAGAAATGTGGAGTGGATTTGGATCCAGACGACGCAGCGGCGGAATTGGAAGAATTACAAAAAGTTTTAGGGTTTTTCCAAAGCCCCTTCTTGGGCTAGGTTTTCTAAGTGGGTCTTAGGGTTTCTATGGCCCATAGGGCGTCTAACTATCTTGTTAGACGGGGGGTTAATTCTGGTATGCAGGGTTGCACTTATGTCTCCTTGTTATTGGGTGTCTATGATGTTTGTTGGCTTTCCTCATGTATGGTGGCTTTTGCAGCTATGTAATATGCCTACTTCTTAATATAATTTTATTTACCGATCAAAAAAAAAAAAAAAAAAGATACTTAGAAATCTTTGCATATATACCTTATAAACGGGGCCAAATCCGCCTTGTCCCAATTTATTATCCTCTGAGAAGTTATTTGTTGCAGCACTTAGAATATTGAAGTTGAATAGTAATGATTCTACACGTTGAAAATCTGGATCCATAACTGGCACTATAGTGACGCCTTGATTAACAGATGATATAGAGTGAGTGACACAGATTGTAAAGCATATCAAGTACAACGGACTTACCAAAATGGTTGTTATTTATCTTCTTTCTCTTATGGGAACAGAACCACCAGGTAGCAATAGAGGATAGTACTAGTGCTGTAGTTACTAATGGAATGGTGATGCCAATAACAAGCTCTGATGAATCCTTTGCATTCGCTACACAGTTAATAAATTATCAATTCCAAAATATTATCTACGAAAAATGAGTCGCTAATGTTTTACTTAAAGTACTTACAATTAGTTGGAGGTGATGCTTGAAGAATTGGAACGGATGTCTGATTTGTATTCCGCGGTGCTTGAAGAGTTGGATGTGAGGCTTGAAGAGTTGGAACGCGTGCTTGTATTCTATGGATATAGATCTCGTAAGAAGGATCATACTCAAATATTAAACTACAACTTGGGAAAAAAATTCTTGCCCCTTGTGCATCAGAAGGTAATCTCATAAGAGCTGATCTAAGACATGTATTACAAAGACTTGGTGTCAAATCTGGCGTACACTGAACCATCGCATATACTTGGCTGAATCTTGGGTAATTTGCTGAGCGAGCAGCATAAAAAGAAGGACTGACAGAAGTATTGTGAACAGCTTCAAACACTAATTCATCCAGTAATCTAGTAACTATGTCTATATATTGAACTTGGTTTGTGATGCGTCTATTATCTAAATACGTTATAACAGTTGATGGTTCTTCATTCAAGATTGAGAAATAATTTTCATCTGAATATCTTAAAACACATCCATTGTAGAACATAATAGCCCTTTTTTTATTTGGACACCCTGAATCTTGCATCACTCTTTCAGTTGCAATCTGAACACATACTAAACATATAGCCAGTTCGATATCTTGTCGACAGTGTAACGACCCATAAACAGTATTTGGGTTTCTTCCTATTGTAATGTTAAGGTAACCATGCCGAGGGATTGTCCTGATGTTTGTGAATGTAGTTGATAGAGATGAGAGTAAGAGCTTGAGATTGGTTCCGTATGTACCGTTAGCTGTGTAATTCTTACCTAAACAGAATTTCGAAGCTAAATACATTGGAGTACTACGTTCCTGAAGAGCTTGTGCAGAAGATATGAACATCAAAATGAATAAGATAATGTGGCGTTTACTAGAGAAATCCATTGCTTGTTTTGTGATGATATCAAAAACAACTCAGAATTTGAACGGACATATATACTAATACACTGTGGCGTGTGAACTGACAGGTAGGGTTTTAAACACATTTTTTGTGTGAGCTGGTTTCTGAACAATAGAAATGTATAGGCATCTTCCGTTCGTACTATAGTTTGATAAATGCAGTACTATAAGTACTACAACCAACACACAAAAGAAGTGAACCAGCAATACAAGCCTTTTTTTTTTTTTTTTTTCGTTTTGGCGATGTTGTTTCTCTATTCACTGGCAACTAAACACGGAGTAAAAAAAATAGAGAATTTTGATAAAGTACCTCGTTTTTTGGATACCCACTAAAAAAATGCCCCGTTTTCTTAAAATTTGTTACAGTCCCCTCACGTTAGTTTTTGAGAAAATGGGTCATTTGTCCAAAAAAATTTAAAACACGGTTCAAATGGACGAGTAAAAAAAAGTACGGGTGAAATAGCCAAAAAAAAATAGCAAGGGTGAAACTGGATTCATCCTGGCTTATACTTAAAAAAATAGCAAGGATGAAACTGGATGTATCCTGTGTAAAATAAAAATAAGAAAAAAATATTTGAAAATGGACAGGATGAAACTGGTTACATCTTGCCAATTTTTAAATTTTTGTCCATTTAAACAGTATCTTTTTAATTTTTGGCTATTTAAACAGTATCAAAACGTACGTGTCTTTTTCACCCAGGAATTGTTGATTTTGGTCTTTTTGACCAATTTTGTGTTAGTTTTTCCATCTAGTGTTAGTTAAGACTAATTTACTTTACATATTTGCCCTTTTATTATTGCCACATTGATTTTATACATCATTTTTCAGGTTCATCGAGTCCAGTTCAGGATCGTTACACCGCTTTCAAGTTCGTTACATCATTTTCCAAAAAGGGTTCATCATTTCAAGTGTTTTGGAATTTTTGGTTGGAAGAAAATCGACCTTCTACAACATTTTTTTAGGTTCGTCGAGCCCGGTTCAGGATCGTGACAACGCTTTCAGGTTCGTCGAGCCCGATTCAGGATCGCTACACCGTTTTCAGGATCGTCGGATCATTTACCCTCCCCACCAAGGAGATGTAGTTCGGGGGTAAATAAAACTTTTAATTGGAAAGATAACTGCCACCTAGCACTTAACTGGATGAAATTTGCCTTTTAAATAAAATGGGGTACTTTAAAAAAAAATTAAAAAGGGGTACTTTTTTAGTGTAATGTGAAAAGTAGAGGTACTTTATCAAAAAAAAATCCTAAAAAAAAAAAAAAGCAATGTAAGTGAACAGTTGAGTCAAATGTGTAGCCAAACGTAAACATTGCAATCAATTTCACATGGGAAAAATATCGTTTGGTCCTTTTATAGGTGGGCCCATGTCCATTTAGTCCTTTGGTCAAATGCCTTTACTGTTTGGTCCATAATTATTTAAAAATATTTAAATAGACAAAAATACCCTTCCGTGTTAAATTTTTTTTGTAAGAGATTTTCCGTGCTAACAAAACAGACTTCATTCCTAGGAATGAAGTTCATACAAAAAAAACAGACTTCATTCCCGGGAATGAAGTCCATACAAAAAAGTTGAAATGCAGACTTCATTCCCGTGAATGAAGTCCATACAAAAAGCTAAAAAAACAGACTTCATTCCCGGTGAATGAAGTCCATACAAAAGCTAAAAAATGGACTTCATTCCCAGGAATGAAGTCCATACAAAAAGCTAAAAAAATGACTTCATTCCCGTGGAATGAAGTCCATACAAAAAGCTAAAAACAGACTTCATTCCAGTCCATACAAAAAAGCTAAAAAACAGACTTCATTCCCGGAATGAAGTCCATACAAAAAAGCTAAAAAAACAGACCTCATTCCCAGGAATGAAGTCCATACAAAAAGCTAAAAAAAACGGACTTCATTCCTAGGAATGAAGTCCATACAAAAAGCTAAAAAAACAGACTTCATTTGTAAAAATGAACAACATCATCATCTTCATCTTCTTCACGTCTTCAACAAAGAACATCAACATCGTCGTCTTCAAACACCAAGCAGCAACATCATCTTAACAAACAAATCGAGTTCGTCTTCAACAACATCGTGCGTCTTCAACACAAAGATCGTCGTCTTCAACATCATAAACATCATCGTCGTCTTCAACAACATCATCGCTGCCTCATCGTCTTGTATACTTCAACAAAGATCGTCGCCTTCATCAAACAACAACAGCAGCAGATTTGGTTCTTTATCAAAACAACAACAGCAGCAGTCATCGTCGTCTCATCGTCTTGTATACTTCAACAGCATCGTCGTCTTCATCAAACAACAACAGCAGCAGATTTGGTTCTTTATCAAAACAACAACAGCAGCAGATTTGGTTCGTTCAACATGAGTTCATCTCATTAACACGAGCAAACAAAACATCATTCTTCATCGTATAAGATCAGAGAATAAACATCGAAAGAGATTTGGTTGCTCAACACGAGTTCATCTCATTAACATCGAAAGCGGAGAAAAAAATTTCAGATCTAGAAAAAAAAAAAAGATGAGAGAGAAAGTAAATCGAGAATGATTTATTCTCTTACCTTTTGACTATATATATGGTCCTTATCCAAAAGGGTATTTTTCGTCACTACAAGGTGACATTTACATCATCCATGACATCACCTAGGACCAAACAATAATTTTTAGGACCAAACTATAATTTATATTATCAAATAGGACCAAACAGACACATGACTGGGTCAACAGGACTAGACTCTCCCTAATATATTATTCCTAGGACCTAATGGTATTTCCTACATTTCACATTTGATTGGTCTTCCGTAGAAAGGAAAGTGAAAGTCCATATATAAATATTTGTTGTCTTTTTTATTGCAGTTATCAGTAGTACTAGTACTTCCTTTGATGGTTCATTTGTTAATTTATTATGGGACACCGTCGTCTTTTTTACTGCAGTTATCAGTAGTACTAGTACTTCCTTTGATGGTTCATTTGTTGCTTTAATATGGGACACCGTCTTATACTTTTCCTTCAGAGCCCGTTCGATTGGGAGAATTATGGGATAATCCAATTCCTGGAATTGGATTCCAAGGAATTTGATTGCAATCCAAAAAATTAATGTTCGGTTGAGGTAATTTAATTACCTTTGTTATTATCCCTGGAATCCCATTCCATTGCATCATTGGACCAATGTAATGAAAATCTATCATTTTTGAGGGAATTGGATACCTAGGAATTGAATTTCCCAATTACATAGAGTTCATTTGCCCCGTTCGTTTCAAGGAATTGGACACATTCCCTAGAAATTGGATTCCTAGGATTCCAATTCTCCCAACCGAACGGGCTCTCAGTATTAACACAAAGATCCAAGCTTAAGATTTTCAAATATACCCTAAAATCTATTCTAAGAATTTTCAACAAAAATCCTTCTAGATAAAGACCAAATATAACCTAAAATTCAATGAATGTCATCTCCCAAATGAATACCGTACTGGAAGGTGGTATTTCCACCATTTATTTTTCCCAAAATGGAAAAATCCGTTTTTTCTAAAGAATATATGGCTAGTTCGTGTGACAAAATACTTTCATAGTGTTTTTGACTTAATAGTTCTTTATAAAGCTTTTCTCATAGGATTAAGGTTAATTTTCTCACAAAATTGGTCAATTAGCCCTAAAATAATATTTTCTGGCTAAAAAAGACATGTAAAGTTTGATATTGTTTAACCTGTTTAAATGGACGGGAATTAAAAAGATACTTTTTTATTAATCATTGTGGGTAATCGGCCCAGAAAAATAAAAATAAGAAAAACTTATTCACCTAAAATATCCTGGCTTGATTGGGGTATACCCAGATTAATTAGGGTATACCCAGATTAATTGGGGTATACCCAATAAGACAAAATATGGTCATTTTGAAGTAAAAGAAGTCACCCCTTAGCCATATATTTTCTAAATGGCTAATATACCCTTATTTAATTAACACTAAAAAATCTGATTAGCTTAATTAATTGAGTTTAGATTGATTAGTTGAGTAGATTCAAACTTATGAAATGAAATTTTGTTTTTGATTGAACTTATTTGGGAAGATTTTTGAGGAAAAAAATTTTGTTTTGAGAAAATCTTTTGCAACGGAAATGAAAGCACACTACCCAAACACTTCTAAAAAGGGGATTGCAAAGCTGTTGTATGAAATCATACTCAAAATTAGATCAGAAATCAACACTTTCAGTTCTGAAAGTATGAAAAGTCGGCAAGGTCGATGAATGAAGACCATGACTAACTTTGGCCGGCAAGGATCTTTCTAAATAACAATGCCGACTTTATTTTTTTGACACATAGGAGACGATTAATATTAGTCAGCAAGGTCTACAAAAAAAAAAACCGCCGGCTGTTGAGAAAAATACCCCGCCGGCTGTTGAAAATACCATGCCGGCTGTATTAGCCGGAAAGGTCTTCATAAAATATCATGCCGGCTGTTGTGGCTATTATGAAAAGTCGGCAAGATATGCATGTTACGACCTTGCCGACTAAAGACACATAAATCATAATTTTCGATTTCTAACCTAATATAACAATCATATAACAACCAAATCACACAACACAATGATGGGTTTGAGTTTAGACATCACTTAGAGTCTACTTTTCGCCGGTAGAATCAATTATTTTTTTGGAAAATCAATGTTGAAGATTTTCGGTTGATGGATGAAATGGAAGAAGATGAAGGGGAAGAGCGGAGAGATTAGAAAAGAGAGATTAGGGAAGATTAAGAGTTTTTTAATTTTTAATTTTAGGGTTTAATTTTATGTTAATTAGTTCAAGGATATTGAAGTAAACTTACCAATTTTGGCCACCCCTTAACAAGAGCACTAGGTCCATTTAAATTTAGGTATACCCCAATTAATCTGGGTATACCCCAATCAATCCAGGTAAAAAATCCCTTCTAGAATATCTTTGGCTGCTTTTGGAAGTGACACGGTCAAACTATTCGATGTTTCAGATGATGCAGACCGAGATCCATGTTTGTGCACGTGTTCAGACAACACACATCATCTTGTACTCATTTTCATTAACTACTTTTTACATTTATACTCTGCATTTTGTAAGAATTGTAACTACTAATGTCAAGTCCGTAACACGTGCACAAACACAACTGAAGGCACACTAGTACGGTGGTCGTTCAAGGAGATAATAAACATATCTCCACTTTATTTTTAGTTGGTAACTAGATTTTGTGTGCGTGCTACGACCGGGTGGCTCGCAAATCATCCACCATCATTTTTGTTTCTCACCCGGTCGTGCATTTTTTGATTTGGTATCGCGGGGCATCGCCCGCCTCGTCGCTTAGGATCTTTGATTTGGTGTGGCTTCGCCTCGCCCCGTCCCAAGTTAACCATCCATCATCATTGTTTGATTTGGTGTGGCTCGGCTTCGCCTTGCCCTGTCGCTTAAGATTTTTGATTTGGTGTGGCTCCGCTTCGCCTCGCTCCGTCCCAATGCATGCTTAAGATTTCTGATTTGATGTGGCTCGGCTTCGTCTCGCCTCGTCCCCATGTATTTTTGATTTGGTGCCGCATGCCGCTTTGAATCTATAAACTTGTATTTTCGTGTCGCCGGAAAAATCTATAGGCGAAAAAGTCACTTCCTGACACCTGAGATTCTTCTCATCTGATAGAATATTCCGTCACGGTCCGTTATAGTCAGCAGTCATGATAACGACAGACGAACGGTCAAAGGGGTCAAGTCAAGTCAGAGGTCTAACACGGGTGACTGGTCTGAGTTGAAGGTATCCGAGTCGCCGAGTCGACTCGTCGACTGTAATGCCATCTCAAAAATCCAGTGGGCTTGTATCTAATCCTAGCAATCCAGCCCGTTTACTTATTGAGTTTGTCGGTTCAAAGAACCGATAGTGTAATCTTCCTCTCCTAATTCTCGTTCGCGGATACCTCTCGTGAAAAATATAAGTCCATGAGTTTTTAGTTTTCCGACCATCATAAACTCACGATGACCATCTGGATTATGATGTACAACATAATCCACTTCCCTGACTTTCTTTATTTGCCCAGTCCCTTAACTCCATCTTCTCTTGCTCTTCCATCACCCGTGACTACTGTTAAGCTTCATCATCCATGGAGCAACTCCGGTGATCATTCTCTCTAAAATCCTCCATCAATGCAAACTCCATCATATCTGTTGTTTTCTTCCTTTCCATCAACAATCACCAACAGCTCCGATCCACAGCCAACTCTATGATCAATCACCATTACTGCCAGCTTGAAAACCCGTGACAATGATGTACAACAACACCATCGCGATCATATTGGCAGCATCCAAAACTCGAGCTCATCTCAGAAACCTCAATCATCAACCACTATCTTTGATCCTCATTAACAGAGAACAACCATCACCAGCTCGATCTGCCTATCCACTGTTGGTAATGATGATGCCCAACGCCACCAGCTCGATTGGAAAGAACCTGTTTGGTATCTCCGTTAGCTTTAGGTCTAATGTTTGATGTAGGTATTGTCCACATCAACGGCGTCAATTAACGTCCCGTTAAAATTCGGTGTAAACAAAGTGTAATTAAATGTTTAGTCACAAAAGCTGACAGAATTATTGTCTACCCACTTTTTTTGCAAACGGTGTTACTAACGGCCGGTTAAATAAAGGGTGTAAATGGAGTGTAATTCAAATTTTAATGCCCCGACCAATAGAGTCCCGCCACTTGTCCTTTCCAGAATTGCTCTGTGTGAAAGCTTTTATCTAATTTAATTTGAGGGGGTGTCACTTAAATGTCGAGGATGCCGGTTTTACATGAAAAACATACAGAAGCTAATGATATTTTGAACTTAAATACCGGCATTTGTTTCTTTTAACTTCGTATGCCGGAACCTAATACCGGTATAGAGAGTCAATTACCGTTTATGCCGGTTCTTAATCCCTAGCTTTACTTTACTTATCGACAATGCCGGTTTTGAACTAATCCAATTTTCTTTTCATTCATTCCTTAGATTGTTACCTACAACGATAAACCAAACTCCAAACCGCTCTATCGGGATACGTCGGAGTACTATAAAATGCCGCGGGTATGTTACCAAACAATACTTTCACCTAGTTTTTACAATTTTATGTTGGGATTTGCTTGTAATCTCCATAATGTTGTCCTTATATAGGGAATAAAATATGAAAAGGAAACAATTGCTTGGGCAAAAGCGACGGCTCATAATAACATGTGTGTCTTAGTGAGGAATTCCCAACGTTCAGATGTTCGTTTTGAGATGGTTTGCGAGAGAAGTGGAAAATACAATGAGAAAAATAGCCATAAGAGAAATGGTTATGTATGTGAAAAGAAGACTAAGAGGGTATACAAGACAGTTACGCGGAAGGATGACTGCCCCTTTAAGCTTGTATTCTATCTAAGAGGTTCAAAAGTAGAAGAAAAAGAATGAGAATGTAAGGTGTGGTTTGGCCGTCACAACCACCCCGATCCGAAAGATTTTGAAGGTCACTCCCTAGTTGCGAAGCTAAAACCTGATCAATTCGAGGATGTAAAGATGATGACCAAAGCATGTATCAAACCAAGAGTGATTCTCAGAACCTTCAAGGAAAAGGATAAGACCAATGTTTCTTCACTGAGTATAATTTATAGCGCACAAGCAACCATTAAAAGGTTGGAATGGGAAGGGAGGAGTGTTATGCAAGAATTTGAGAAGATAGTTTGGGATCAAAATTACACGCGTATCATTAAAAGAGGTCCGGACAACAAGCGCTTCAAATATTCATTTCGCATCCTTTGCTTTCACAATTGGCTCATACGTGTTGTGATGTTCTTATGATGGACTGCACCTACAAGACAAACAAATACAACATGCCGTTGTTCAACATCGTGGGGAAAACATCGGACAAGGTAACATTTACATTGGCTTGGTGTTTAATGGAAAACGAGAGGGATTACAATTATCTTTGGGCATTGCGGCAATTGAAATTATTGTTCCCGAAAATCGTTTCCCCAAGGTCATCATAACCAATCAATTTGACGCACTAATGAATGCCATATCCGACGTATATCCGGATGCACAAAATTTCCTATGTACATATCATATAGGTGAAAATGTGAAAAAACATTGTCATGCTTTGTTTGAACCTTCTAAGGCTGATATTAAGAAGAGAATGGTTGCTCAACTAGAGGAAGATGTTCGCAAAGAGAAACTATCACCCGAAGAAGAAGAAAATGAAAGAGGAAAGATTAAAGAGCGAGTCGACAAAGAACACGATGAAAATCATAAAAGGTGGTTGGAATTTCTAAAGGATTGGGAGAAAGTTTATTGGTCTCGCACCGAGGACATGTATGAAAAGAGATTGAACAAGTTTATTGCCAAATATAACGAAGTGTATCCAAGTGCCGTCTCATATTGTCGGGATAATTGGTTGGATAAGTTCAAGGAAAAATTTATGCGTGCGTGGACAAATCGTTATAGACATTACGGGAATGAAGTAACTAGTATATGGAGTCCTCTCATGGGAGATTTAAAGATCTCATCCAATCCGACGTGGAAACGTGGTTACGGTCAATGAGGCAATGGAGCAACACTTTAAGGCCGATATTGATAGGATCAAGAAGGCTTTTGAGAAAAGCTCAATGGAAAGGATGGCTCAATTTCTTCAACATACTAAGTTGCTCCAAGGAATAGAGTTTAACGTCTCCCGTTGGGAAATAAAACATATGATGATACAAATGCAATATGAGAAAATTTATGGAAATCCGGGTGATGTGTGTATTTGTCCCGACATGTCTTCATTGGGGCTTCCGTGTCGTCATATGCTTGTGAAGTATGAAAAAGTGATACCTATTGATGTTATTGATCCTTTTTGGAAGCAATTATCTTTCGACATTCCCCATACCGAAGCTCCCAGACAATCACCATGCGATACAAAGGAGGCTTTAGAATTTTATGAAGCTTACTCACGTGGCAACTCGGCTAGCCGACAAGTATTGTTGAGCCAACTAAGACTAATTACACGGCCATGGATAACACAAAGTGAAGAGCCCACAAAGAGAGATCCTATGGGTAGACCACAAACTAAAATTGCAAGGAAGAAACAAAGAAAAGAGTTAAAACAAATGACTCGACGTGAAGAGGAACTCGTGGTAACTAAAAACGAGATGTATGTGCAAGTGAGATTTCAGAAGCAAGATTCTCTGAAACGCCCGTTCCAAATAAAAGGGATAGGCCGAGGAAGGAACCGATATCAAGTCAACAACAATCGACGAGTTCCGAACCTACACCCATTGTCGATGTATCGGAGGTTCAAAGGAAAAGGGGAAGGCCGCCAAATGTACCAACATTAAGCAACCAAGGAAAACAAGGTGAGCATTCCGAACTTATACCAACAGTTGATGTATATATCCGAGGTTCAAAAGAAAAGGGGAAGGTCGCCGAAGCTACCAACATTAAGCTACCAAGGACAAAAAGGTGAGCATTCCGAACCTACACCAATAGTCGATGTATCCGCGGTTCAAAGGAAAAGGGGAAGGCCCCATAAGGTACCAACATTAAGCAACCAAGGACAACAAGTTGAGCATTCCGAACCTACACCAATAGTTGATGTATCCGAGGTTCGAAAGAAAATGGGAAGGACGCCGAAGGTACCAACATTAAGCAACCAAGGGCAACAAGGTGAGCATTCCGAACCTACACCAACAGTCGATGTATCTAAGGTTTGAAGGAAAAGGGGTAGGGGTAGGCCAAAGAAGTATAATCTCCCGTCACATACCGAAGACATTTGGAGGGTAGAGATTGCAGAGAATGGTTTGGATATAATTAAGCTAAAAGTTGGTAATATGACGATGTATAAGGATTCGCAAACGGGTAGGACTTATAGACACTACCATACGAAGATAGAGTCTTACATAGACTAACTTCCTGAGGTTATTCGCGAGTTTGTTGTGTACACGGATGATGTCGATGGAGATGGAAATTGTGGCTATCATGCCGTCACAAAACAATTAGGAATCTTCGAGACGGCTGTTAGTAAAGGAATGACACCATGCCGATATTCTAGGATGAGGATGGCCGATCAACTTGTGAAGAAGAGGAGCTTTTATGAGCAATTGGTTGGTCACGACGAGGTGTTTGATGATATGTGTGCTCAAGTGTTAGGACCCGACGCGAGGAGATGGCATTTCTTCCTTCTCAATATTGGATGAGGATGCCGGTTTGTGGGCATCTAGTAGCGGATACATTTAATTGTGTTGTTCATTATTTTACCCCCACCGTAGTCACAACATTTACACCAAAGTGGCAAAAATGCGAGGGATCCCTTAAGACGAGAAGAGTTGTTTTGGCGTACGTGAAAGGCAATCAGTTCGTCATTCTTAAACTCAAGGACAATTGTCCATTACCACCTGTTTGTGGGATGGTTAAAAACAAGGAACTAGATCCAAATATATGGAAGGGATGGATGGCGTTGAACGAGGATAATCACCAATTATGGGATGCTTTGGCCTTATCAAAGAAACCTCTTGAAGAGGAGGAGTTGCAACTTCATACGTGTGGAAGCGATGATGAGTAATTTGGATTTATGTGGTTTAATAATACGCCACCTTTTGTTTTTTTGGAAGTTTGAATTGTAATCATTAAACCATATGCCATGTACGTGCCATTGTGATTTGATTCAAACTTTACTACGGCGGTACTCGTACCGGCGTTGCAAAATATGTTCTCGTTTGTGCTGGAATGACAACTTAAGTACACAGATATGTCCTATTTTGTGCCGGCATTGGAAAAAAATGTATAACACTACCGGTACTACACATAGATAGTTTATTCACAAAGGAAAGTTAGAGTACCGGAACTCTATTTTTTTCATTGTAGAACTAAACAATACACACGATAACAACTATGCCGGTGTTCGGAAAATTAAACTTAGAAATTGCAATTTGCAAGACACATAAAATAACATAAGCAAAGACCTAATACCATAAAATAACATACGCAAAGTGTAAACAAACCAAATGTAAAGTTAAGATGTTCCAAACCGAAAACAAATGAAGCAAAGATGTTCAAAGTTTACCAATCCACACAAACAAACATAAACCAAACTAATACTATCAAAGAATCACACGATCACTAGGTTCTTGGCCTCTTGTATACCCTCTTCTTCTTTTCGCCCCACAAGTCTTTTGCCCCAGTATCTTAGTTTTTCTAGTATTGTGGCAACAGAGTTGGTCGTGGTTGATGATTGATTTCCTGTCGGAGTTGACAATATTTTCCTCATATGTTTTTCTTTCTCGAGGGAATTGATGAACTTTTCAGCTGGTGATTGATAATCCATTGGAGATATATCTATGAGGTATCAACTGCAATGGGTGTATCCATTCCTTTAAATAGATGTGGACATAATGGATCTTTTCCACTTTAGTGCTTATGCACTCTAAGTAACTTAGATCCCACGCTTAGGAACTAATGTTTTCAAGTGTATGGTTTAAAAAACTAGCCGTTAGGCATTCAATTTTCGGAACCGGCATACGTAGGAGGAAGTAAAACGATGCCGGTATTTTGTTCCGGCACTGCATCGTATAACACAATGATGCCAGTAATGCGTAAAATCTTTAAAGGAAACTACCCAAATATGCCTACAATACCGGCATTCCTTGTTTAATAACCTCTATGCCGGAATGGGTAAAATTTGAAGAAAAAAACGGCTAGTTTTTTTGAAAAATATGACCGTTAGAGCATCATTTCTATATAACATCACCCATTCCTTTGGCAAAACTACACAAACCAAGCACCAAATAAAAAAAATCATTCTCTCAAGAAAGCAAGCACGGCTCAAAGAATGGGGGATTCATCATCTACCTCTATTTGCAAAGTAAGTAGATTTCCTAACAACATGCTCTTCAATACTATGACGGAAAACTAATACAATTTTTTCTTAAAGAATCATCATTGCAAGTGTCAAATTTGCAAGTCACCTTCTCACCTAGCCATGGACTGTCCATTTATTTATTCAAAGTGTAGAAGTTGTGAAGGGACACGCCGGTTTTGGATTGCAAAAACTGATGATGCTGAAAATGGAAGAATGTTTCTAAGGTGTTTGAATCACCCAAAGTGCGATGAGTTTCAATGGTTTGAAAAAGCGGTTGAACTAGCGAGTCAAGAGAAACCACAAAGGGCCATTGTAAGCCTATCGATGGGTGTGATGGGTGTTATATGAAGGAAAGGAATATGTTGAAAAGAAGAAGAGCCAATGAGGATGATCCTTGACACCCCCATTCCGGACGATGTCTTTGAAGCAGTTAGGAAATACTCAAAGGCTCGCAATTGTTGAAAAGGGATGGAAATATATTATATCTAACTAAGTGCAATCCATTCATTGTTTTTTTAATTTAAAGTTTCTAATCCAATGTAGTCGATTACTTCAGACCGAAATAAAAGAGAATTTGAAATGAATTAATCAAAGTGCCGGCATTTCGGAAATCAAAACAACGATGCCGGTTTTATGTCAACTCTGTAAGAGTATTTGGAAACTTTAGATCCAGGCATTGTCAAAATGAATCTTACTATGCCGGTTTTCTATCACATATTTAAGAGTATTTGGACATTTGCAATACGGCATGTACCTTAGCAAACGCAACAATGCCGGTACATGTCGGTTTTCTATATAGGAACCAAATAATTTAACTGATTGTTAGCATAAAAATTGCTATGCCAGGACTAGGTTCCGAGTGTTTTGAGCATTACGTATATGCGGTATGTGTACATGTATTTCTAAAACTGACCTCTACTATGCCGGAAAATTTGAACTTTCAAACTAGAAATCTTAACATGTTCAACATAAACCAAAAAACTAAAGAGTTAACCCACAGTACAAACCAAAACAAGTTTGAAATTGTTTTTGACGTAACCAAAGACTTAAAGAGTTAACCATCACTAATTGTCATCAATTCTCTTTCACTAAATTAGTATTTTGTTTCTTTTGGGTCGGCGCCTTCCTTGTTTCCCCATACATAGCTTTGATAAAGTAGGGTGGGTTTCTTCAATTCTATGAAGTTTTTCCTCGAGTTCCTTGATTTCTTGAAGAGATAGCACCACCCCGTCCTTATGCTTGCAACCTAACATCTTCGTAACCTTGCCAAGCCGGCGTCGCTAGATTAATACATCAAACACATAATCAGTATATATGTTAATATATGATTATGTTTACATTTAATGACTATAAGCAATTAAGAAAACTTACCACCATTCCTAAAGTCCTAAGAAGGTGGGCCATCGTAGGTTGTGGAGGTGGAGGAATTTCAACAGGAGGGTTTTCTTGGTGTGGAGCTTCGACGGAGGGAGGGAGCACGACATAAGGATGTGACCATTCTAGGTAATCCCTCGTGTACTGTCATCAACTTCATAACCATTTTCCGCAATCTCCCACTTAATAATATTAACCAAACGACGTGGCTCTCTATCCCTCCAATGTGTTGGTTAGGTTATGGATCATACACTACATGCAACTTTTTGGGAGTCAATTGCACCGAGAAAAGTAAAGAAGATAATTATCATCGAGAGGTCGACCAAAGACGGGATAATTGCTTAAATCCATGTTGGCGCATCACACGGCATGGATCATCCATGATGTATCCTTTTGGGTGGTACAACGGCCCATGGTAAAATGCAATATCTCTTGGAATTTGACGGTATCCTCTAATCTCCTTATAAGTGTCGAACACAACGTCTTCCTTCCTCATAGCATCCAGAGCCAATCTCATATCAATGACTCGACCTTTGTTACCGGGCTTCAGACATCTTGTTAAACTCAAACCTACCGAGCTCTAGGGGTATCGGGTTCAGGAAGGTCTTTGATCTTCAAGAACTGGCAGTCCTTGAATAAGGTTGGGAAGTTTTCATAACACCACACCTAATCCAATGTGAACATAAGTAAAAAAATACATGTCAACAATAGATTAAAGAAATTTGTACCTGGAGTAGAGTGAAATTCCCGACAAATTGGTTTGTTTTAGCCAATGAAGCCTTTCTCATCTCCGCCATCAAATGTTCCATGACCGCGGTGCCCCAAGAATAGACATAGACACCTTCCAACGGGTCAAGGTACTGGAGAAAGTTTGCACTTACCCTTTTTCCATTAGTGTCAGGGAATGCCCTAGTGCCCAAGATGTATAACAGGTACGCGACGGCTGTATACCGAATTTGTGCAGGGTCCCATCCATCCACCAAGCTTCTAGCCTTTGTATTTTCAAACATCTTCTTAAGCATCGTCAGCTTGAATGTCTTCGTCTTACTTCCGTTCGATGCTACATAAAAGCTATCCGAAGAAGTTTTGAAGTCCCAACCAAACAGACTTTTTGGTCAAATCGTGCAACTTCAACCAATCTAGGTCCCGAGACTCAACTCCTTCGAAATTGATTTGCCGATAACATTCAAGCCTAGAATGTTATGAGCATCTTCAGGAATCAAGGTCATCTCACCAAAGGGAAGTGCATTGTATATCAGTTTCACCATGGTACCTTTCGACGAAGCAATTTACGGTCACAATATCTGGATTCACGTAATTTTCAACCAAAGAATACAGACCAGAGTTCTTTACTAATTTTTGGACATCTTCATGCTCCGACTACAATTTCCACTCAGCCGCGGCTTGGTTTCGGCAAACACGCATAGCCTTAGTATGATCCTACAAATATGACATAATACGATTAAGAGATGATGTAAAAGATAAAACAATGCACATGCACAAAATAAAAAATGCTTACATACGTTTGAAAGATAGTACGAGCCCAAGAGTGCTGATAGGTGTAGAATACACCGTATTTACTATATAGAGTTTATGCTTTCTTTGCTATTTTTTCTTGTGAATTATGTACTTTACGCGTGCTTTTGAGTTCTATAGGTGCAATGGAGTCGCACGGAGGAAAAGAAGGAGAAATTATCCAAATTGAGCTAAAGGGCGAAATTGTCATCTCTGAGCGAGCTATATGGAGCGAGTTGAAACGCGGCCAGGGGAGCGGAAGAATGAACTGTTAGTTGTCTAGAACTGACAGTTGGATAGAGAATTAGGCTGTCGGTTACCTGGAACCGACAGGCCAAAGTAATTGGAGGTGGCCCTTATACATACTGGGTGCCAATATCAAGTCCATTTCCTACACAACATAGAATTCAGATGAGAATTCATTTCTCAATCATTCGGGCTCTAACACAGAGAAGTGTGGCGGCTAGGGTTGCAGAGAAAGAAGCTGCTGTGCAGCCATGGATCGAGAGAAATTCAGAGAGGGTCTCGCTGTTGAAGGTCGATGATGAGAGATCGATTAGAGACTGATAACCCGAAAGAAAGAGAGTGATTTCCTTCTAATTGAGACGATGAAGAATTGAATCCGAGAGAAAGAATAGATGCTGCTGTGGAGGGAAATCGAGATCGAGAAATTAATGATGAAATCGATGACTGATGAAGCTCAGGGAGACTGAAGCTCAGATAAAGAAGAGGATTTGGTGTTGTTGATAATCACAGAGATGAAATGGAGAGATGGGTCTTAACTCTGTTGAGAAGATGATTTGATTGTGATCTTTGGAGGTTCATGAAATTGAAAGATGGGTTGTTGATTATGAGGGTTTTTCATGGATTCGAGGTTGAAAATGAGTTCTTGCCATGGGTATAAAGACAGGGTACAAAGAACAAGAAGGGGATCTGATTAAGATGGCTCAGATTCAATGGAGATTTGAAATGGGGTTTTGCCATGGTGCAATGATGCTTTGTGTATGAATGGGATTGAGAGAGAGCTGATGTTTGAACAGAGAAGGAGATAGCAATGCCGCTGATGGAAGGAATGCAATGAGATGGCCTAAGCCTGGTGCTGGTGCATGACTGTTGGAGCTGGTCACAGTGGTGGTTCAGGGATTGTGGCATTGTGGCACTGGAAATTGGATGCAGCTGGGATTGGAATTGAGAGTCTGGTAGCATTGTAGGGAAGATATGGCCTGATATGGATTGCATCTGCAATGAATGTGGTGTTGCGAGATGGCTAGCACTCGAGGGGAGCCGATAAAGCAGGCTTTGTCTTTGTCTTTGGTAACTGGGTTTTGAGATGGAGCATGGCCTGGCAATGGCAATCCTGGTGTTAGTATTGAATGTATGCAGAGGTGATAAAAGCTGGTGTGCACTAAGAATTGGTGGTATTTGGTCTAGTGTGCATTACAGGGGGAATTGTAGGTGTTTGAGAACTCAGTGAAAGTGGCAGCTGAAATGGAATTCAGGGATGCTTGGTCTGGTGTTGCAATGAGCTGCAAATTGCAGCTGGAGTTAAAGCAAATGCTTGAAGGAATTGTGTTGCAGCTCAGATGGTGGTATTGAGATGAATAAGTTGGATTATAGATTTAAATATGAAGCTTAGGCTGTGAACTAGAGGAACAGGTGCTGAGTAGCTGCAATTATGCTGATGTTTCTGCCATGTGTGCTGGAGTTGGGCTGAAGGGAATAGGAATGAGCAGAATGGAGTTTAATTGGTCTTGGTGAAGTTGTGAGACTTGATGGCTGTAACCGAGGTTGGCTAGGCAGGCCAAGATGGCTGGAAGGGAAACTGGTTGTAGCAGGTAGTGTTGCATAGAATGGATGTTGTTGAGCTCAATGAGCTGTTGCCTGAGATGGAATGGGTATATGCTCTGTGATCGAGAGAAGCCATTGGAACTGGATTGCAGGTCTGGGTCTGTGGTGGTAGCGTTGTCTGCGGGTTAAGAGTGGAATTAATGTTGGTGCTTGATGATGACTGAAATCATTGCAGGGTATTTCTGGTGGAGTTATTGCAGGTGGAGTTGTGTAGCTGGTGGTGATGATGCTGGCCTGGGAAGTGTGGAGCTGAAAGCAATGCTGTGCTGCTGGTATTGAGGGAAGCTATGAGATGGTGCTATTTGTGAGTGTTGCGGGGCCGCCTTTCTTTGTGACAAGATAGTTTGGCGTGGAAATGGGAGTGGTCTTTGAGTAGACTGGAACCTAGCTGGGCTACAGGTCTTGAGAACTGAAGAGTTGGGATATTCTCAGTAGATGAATGTGATTGAGGTGGTGGTTGTAGATGGGAAGTAACTTGAGTTGCTGTGCATAGAAAGAATGAAAGCTGAAGCTGTAGCCATCATGGCTGGTGCAGTCATGGCCTGATGGTTGCTGCTGAAGCACAATGATTGTGTTCGCAGTATGGCTCGTGCAATGGCATGGCCACAGCTAAGTTAAAACCAAGCGTTAACCCGACTCCACCTGACTCATCTGACAGACCCGGTTTGACTCAGCAACCCGACCCGAGTTGACTCATTGACCCGCCAGTCCTGACTCGTTGACCGGTGACCGGGCGGACTTAGCCGGTCACCGAGCCGATTTCCGCGACTTTCCGGCCGATTTCCGCCACAATCCAGGACTTCCGTCGGACCGATTTTGGGGCGTATTTTCTACACGGGTTTCTCATTCTTGTGGGCTTGGTGGACTCTCACCTAATGGACTTTGAAGACTAGACCTAATTTTAGAAGTTGGAGAAAAGCTATAAAAGGGAGGTTCTCTACAACACATGATATATCTTTTTCTTGGGAATTTTTGGAGAGCCGTTTGTTTACGCTTCTAGGGTTTGGTTTTGTTCTTCTTCTTCCTTGTTTTATTATTGAATATTGATGATGATGAACTCCATAGCTATGAGTAGCTAAACATCTTATTGGTTATGGGATAAAAGTTGATTTCTCAACATGCTTTTGATTCAATGAATTAGTTTTGTCTCAGTAATTATTGTTTGTGATTCACAATTAATAGTGTTATAAGATTTGAAAACTTGTTAGGTTGAGTCCGGAATCAATCCGATTTGTGTTCATCTCTAGAGCTATATTAGGGTTTTCAATACGAAAAAGTTGTTTATCCCTGATTCTAAGTAGCATAATTGTGGTTAGTGCTTGTAGTGATACATCCTATTAGTCACAAGTGAATCATAACTTTTGTTAAAACGTCTAGTGCTTTTACACATTCGTTTACATTGATGAGTCTTATTCCATAAATCTTAATGCTTTTAGGGAGTTAAACTTAATTGTGCTTTTACACTTTAGGTTGCTTTCGACGAAGAATTCACATATGCATCTTTTAATGTGGTTGTGATGAAAACATGGAATTAACGGGTTATACTTGCGATCAAGATATCCTAGGACTTTTAATAAATACGAGATTAAAATACCAATTCTAATCATTGATGAAAATACATGTTTGTGAATGATACTATCCCTTGACCAATATCTTCTCCTTATTGATTTCTCAAGTTATTTACTTTGCTTTCAATTACTTTTATTTCTTAAACAACAAACATACCTTGGGTTACTTTAGAAACTGAAAATTACTTAACAACAATTGCCTCTCTGTGGATACGAACTCTTCCTTACCTTGTGCTTCATTTAAATTTAGTGCGTAAGAAAGTGAAATTATTTTTGACGGATTGACACACGATCAAATTTTGGCGCCGCTGCCGGGGAGGCATACGGCTTGTTATTAAGTTTTTAGTTTCTTTTTACAATTTCTGCTTTTATCTTTGCTTTTCGTTTCTTGTCTTGTTTCTCACTTGTTTGCGAGAATTGTTTGCAGAGTGCATAATCTCTCCGGCTTCTAAGGATTGGAATTATCCAAGGTGCGGGATAGCTACTAGACGCGGCACAATACTCCAACCAAGTAAAGACACAACGGACGAGCACGATGAGGAAGTAGGAGAAGAGATTTTCCGACAACGAGAAGAAGAAGAAATGGGTGATGCAAATCGTTCACTCAAGGACTTAGCTTCTCATAGGCTTGATACACAACAGGGGTGTATTCAAACAAACTCTACTTTTGAGATAAAGCCGGGGTTCCTTAGAGAATTACCAAAATTCCATGGCATGGTGAATGAAGATCCTAACAAACATCTTTTGGACTTCCACACCATTGTCACGGCTATGCTTCCAGCAAATGTTGAGGCGGATGGTGCAATGTTGAAGGTTTTCCGTTTCTCTTTAATGGACAGTGCTAAGGATTGGTTGTACTATTTACCTCCGGAAGTGTCACAACATGGAATGGGTTGAAGAAACTCTTTTTGGAGAGATATTTTCCCAAGCATCCAAGGCTACTCAAATTCGCAAAGAAATTTGTGGGATGAAGCAAAACGTGGGAGAATCCTTATATGAATGTTGGGAACGGTACAAGAGATTGGTTGCAAGCTTCCCTCACCACCAATTTAGTGACGCTATGATCATCCAATACTTCTGAAGGACTCCCATCAAGTGATCGGAATCTTATTGACGCTGCGGGTGGTGGTGCACTAGTTAGCAAGACGGTGGCACAAGATAGAGAGTTGATTGAAAACATGGCAGCGAACTCACAACAATTTCTGAGTCGTGGTTCGGATGTGATTCTAAGAAGGGTGAGTGAAGTGAGCGAGGTGGAGGAACTTCGTCAACAAATGGGTAACATGACAGCAATGTTGCAACAAGTGGCATCCGCGGTTATACCAACTTCTCCTCAATCTTATGAAGACGAGCAAGCTAATGCGATCTTTCCGAATCAACCAAGACGATATGATCCCTACTCCAACACTTACAATCCGGGATGGAGAGATCACCCCAATTTTAGCTATGCTAACAAGCAAGGAGCCGTTCAACAACCTACTTTCAACCGTCCTAGTGGATTTCAACCACAACAACAACAATTTCAGCAACCTCAAGCACAACAATCAATGCAAACTCAAGGTGCTGATATTGATGCAAAGCTTCAAACTTTTATGCAAGGTATTTCCACCATGTTCAAGGAAAGTCAACAAGAGACTAAGAGTGCTATTAAGGAGTTGCAAACACAAATGGGCTCCATGGCGGTTGATATCAACAATTTGAAGGCACAAAATAGTGGGAGACTCCCTTCTCAACCTATTAATCCCAAAAGAGGGTGTCAATGCTATTACGTTGAGAAGCGGTACACAACTTGTGCAACCCGAAGTTGCGATTCGGGCAAGGTGGAGACACCAAAGGAACCTGTTTTGGAGGAGAAAACCGAGGATTCTCCCCAAACTTCGAGGTACCTATTCCTAACTCTAAAACTCCGGTTTCTACTTATATTCCTCCTCTACCTTTTCCTCGCAGATTTGCAAGTTCTAAGAAGGCGGAACTAGAAAAGGAGATTTTAGACGTTCTAAAGAAGATCCATGTGAACATACCACTCATTGATGCTATCAAGCAAGTTCCAAAGTATGCAAAGGTGTTGAAGGACTTGTGTACCAACAAACAAAGGCTCAAAGGTAATGAAGTGCTAAGTGTGGGGGAGAATGCCTCGGCAATATTACAACACAAACTCCCACTTAAGTGCAAGGATCCGGGTAGTTTCGACATTCCAGTCAAAATTGGTAACACAACTTTTAACAAAGCTATGTTGGACTTAGGTGCTTAGTTAATGTTATGCCTGCGTCAATGTATAATTCACTTGATCTTGGTCCTCTTAAAAGGCGGAAATTGTATTGCAATTAGCCGATCGATCTAATGTCTACCCAATGGGTATTGTTGAGGATGTTCTTGTGCGGGTTAATCAACTTGTATTTCCAATGGGACTTTTGTGTGTTAGAGATGGATGAAGGTTCACCGGACTCATCTCTTCCATTGCTTCTTGGGCGTCCCTTCATGAAAACGGCGAAAACCATAATTGATGTGGATAAGGGAACGCTAACTATGGAGTTTGATGGAGAAACAATACGTTTCAACATTTTCGAGACGATGAGATATCCTAGCGATGTCCACTCTTGTTTCTCCATTGATGTGATGGATACATTGGCACAACAAATGTTTGAATTAAATGGTGATGATGCTTTGAAACCATGTTAACTACATCCATAGATAATGGTGTAGAGTGTGGTAATGAAGTCAAGGAAGCTCTTGGTGCTCTTAACTCACTACAAGAATGCCCGAAAACTTATAATATCTCTTTTATTTCTTTACCATGCAGTGATGAAAAGCTTGTACCTTCAATTAGTTAAATCTCCGATTTTAGAATTGAAACCTCTTCCGACCACCTTAAGTACTTGTACTTGGGTGATAATGAAGAGTTACCTGTGATTGTTTCTAATAAGCTTAATGATTTACAGGAGCAAAAACTTCTAAGGGTGCTAAGGAAGTACAAGACGGCCATAGGATGGACAATTGCCGATATCAAGGGTATTAGCCCTCACCGTTTGTATGCACAAAATTCGTTTGGAGGATGATGCAAAGCCTAAAAGGGATGCGCAACGTCGATTGAATCCTCCCATGATGGAAGTTGTGAAAAAGGAGATACTCAAGCTTTTGGAAGTGGGTGTTATCTACCCCATATCCGATAGCAAGTGGGTAAGCCCGGTACAAGTAGTACCAAAGAAATCGGGTGTGACGGTGGTGGAGAATGATAAGAATGAACTTGTCCCAACTCGTGTGCAAACCGGTTGGAGGGTTTGTATTGATTATAGAAAATTGAATGCCACCACTAGAAAAGATCACTTTCCTTTACCTTTTATTGATCAAATGCTTGAACGTTTAGCTGGACACTCTTACTATTGCTTTCTTGATGGCTATTCGGGTTATAATCGATTGTGATAGCACCTAGGAGGACCAAGAGAAAACCACTTTCACTTGTCCTTTCGGTACTTTTGCTTATAGAAGGATGCCTTTTGGTTTATGCAATGCTCCCAGCTACTTTTCAAAGGTGTATGGTAAGTATCTTTCGGAATATGTTGAAAACATAATCGAAGTGTTCATGGATGACTTTAGTGTCTTTGGTGATTCTTTTGACCTTTGCTTGAACAATTTGTCTCTAATCCTTGAACGATGTGTTGAAACAAATCTTGTGCTAAATTGGGAGAAGTTCCATTTCATGGTAACTCATGGCATAGTTTTAGGCCATATAATATCTTCTAAAGGCTTGGAAGTTGATAAATCTAAGATAGACCTTATTCGTGCTCTAACCCCTCCCACTAAGGTGAGGGAGATACGCTATTTTCTTGGTCACGCAGGTTTTTATCGTAGGTTCATCAAGGACTTTTCCAAGATAGCATCACCACTATGTAACTTATTGCAAAAAGATGTGGTTTTTAACTTTGATGAGAAATGTATGGCGGCATTCAATCGATTGAAAGAACTTTGATTTCAGCCCCTATCATTAAACCACCGGATTGGAGTAAGCCGTTTGAACTCATGTGTGATGCTAGTGATTATGCGGTTGGTGCGGTGCTTGGGCAACGTGTGGGGAGGCTTCCTCATGCTATCTATTATGCTTCTAGAACGTTAAATGAGGCTCAACAAAACTACACAACCACTGAAAAGGAGTTATTAGCCATTGTTTTTGCTTTAGAAAAGTTTCGCTCTTATCTAATTGGTACAAAAGTTGTTGTCTTTTCCGATCATGCAGCACTTAAGTACTTGCTTACAAAGAAAGAGGCGAAACCGAGGCTCATACGGTGGATTTTACTCTTGCAAGAGTTTGATATTGAAATCAAAGACAAGAAAGGAATTGAGAACACCGTTGCGGATCATTTGAGCCGACTTGTTGGGACAAGGAGACTATCCCGTTGCGTGAAAGTTTCCCGGACGAGCAACTTTTCTCAATTACCTTTGGAGAACCATGGTATGCCGATATTGTCAATTACTTAGTTTCTAAACAAATCCCACAAAACTTGTCTCGTGCTGAGAGGGACAAACTTAAGAGGTTAGGGAACCAATACATATGGGATGATCCATACTTATGGAAACATGGTAGTGACCAAGTAATACGAAGGTGCGTGCCTGAATCTGAATTTAACTCTATCTTGTCTTTTTGTCACTCTTATGCTTGCAGAGGACATTTTGGGAGTAAGAGAACCGCGCACAAGGTACTTGAAAGTGGTTTTTATTGGCCAACTTTGTTTAAGGATGCACATATATTTTGTACAACTTGTGATAGGTGTCAAAGAACCGGCAATCTAGGTGTCCGAAATCAAATGCCACAAACTTTTATTCAATTTATTGAAGTTTTTGATGTATGGGGTATTGATTTTATGGGGCCTTTTGTCAACTCCCATGGGAATTTTTATATCTTACTTGCGGTTGATTATGTCTCGAAATGGGTGGAAGCTAAAGCCACCCCAACTAATGATTCTAAAGTTGTTTGAGATTTTGTGCAAGCTAATATTTTTGCAAGGTTTGGCATTCCAAGAGCCATAATTAGCGATTGGGGTTCTCACTTCAAAAACAGGATTTTACAAAGCTTGTTAAGGAAGTACAATGTGTCGCATAAGATTGCAACACCTTATCATCCCCAAACCAATGGACAAGCCGAGGTGTCTAACCGTGAGGTGAAATCAATTCTAGAAAAGACGGTGAACCCGACAAGGAAGGATTGGAGCATGCGACTTAATGATGCTTTGTGGGCGTATAGAACCGCATATAAAACACCTATTGGAATGTCTCCTTTTAGGCTTGTGTATGGTAAACCTTGTCACTTACCCGTGGAAATTGAGCATAAGGCGTTTTGGGCAATTAAGCAATGCAACATGGAGATGGATGGGCTGGAAAGCAAAGGAAGTTACAACTTCAAGAGCTAGAGGAGCTTCGCAATGATGCATTTGAAAGTTCACGCATTTATAAGGAAAAACGAAAGCATTCCATGATAACATGATTTCTAGGAAACAATTTTGCATAGGCGAGAAAGTGCTTTTGTTTAATTCTCGCTTGCATTTATTTTTCGGGTAAATTAAGGTCACGATGGATCGGACCTTTTATTGTTACTAATGTGTTTTCTCATGGTGCGGTGGAAATTCGTAGTATAGCTACGTGGAAAGAACTTAAAGTTAATGGGCACCGGTTGAAACCATATTATGAGAACTTCACTTCCGAAGTGGTGGAAGGAGTTAACTTTGTGGATGTGCTCCCCCTCTGGAGGAGTCATAGAAAGCAAGGAGATAGTCGGGCTGACGACTTTAAATCAAGCGCTAATTGGGAGGCAACCCAAAGGATGAGTATTTCTTGTCTTGTATTTATTCCTTTTCTTGTTTTTAGTTTTTCTTGTTTTTTGTTTTCTTTGTTTTTTGATTTCTTATTAGGATTTCCCACCTTGACTTACTTTGGATGATTCAATTTACATTGAGGACAATGTAAAGTTTAAGTGTGGGGAGCATTTATATGTTTTAGTTTGTTTTTATAAAAAAAAAAAACAAAAAAAATAGAAAAATAAAAAACAGAAAAAATTTGTGCTTTTTGAACTCCGAAATTTAGAACTTGTGCCTTTAGGATGACACCATTAGTGGATGGAACCATTTTGAATGCAGGAGTTGAGGAGCCAATTAACTAAAGGGAAGAATATAGCTCAGCAATCACAAATTATATGATAGTTGTTACCATATCTCGGAATATCACCATATCACATTCTATTTTTATTTTTCCATATTTATCTATTGTTCTCTAAGTGCTTTGGTGGGTCACTAAAAATCGACATGTTATTACTGCTAGGATGAAATAGAGTGGTTGAGTTACAAAAAATATAAAAGAAAAAAATAAAAAAAAAAAAAAAAAAAAAAATGATGAAAAAAATATAGAAAAGAAAAAAAGGACCGATCAATTAGACCAAAACGGAATAAAAAGACACTTGGGAATAGCAAAGATGTGTGAAACTTAGTCCCTGTCTCCATCGCCTAAACAAGCGTGGAATGCAGGATCCAAGGCAACTATCATGTACTTAACGACAAGAAGCATGCGCTTGGATCCAAAAGATCTAATCATGCCGTCTAAAAAAAAAAGAGAAATTGGATCCAGTTTGATCCAATCATAAAATAAAAAAAATTATTATTGTGTTGAATAAAGTCACTCTTGGTTCCCTTGTATATGCCAATTGATTTGATGTAGCATTCAAAGACACGAAGTAGCTCAATCCAATAGGATTAGGTTCATCTTAGCAAATGACCTTCGCAGAGATATGGGAAACATCGAACACTTGTGAATATCCGCCAACATCTACATCTTTATCCATCTTCTTAATCTTTCATTGTGATTGTGGTTTGTTAGTTTCCGAGTATTGTGGCTTGTTCAACTATCTAATTAGATTTTATTTACTAATATTTGAATTGAATTTGCAAGGTACCTCCTCCTGTAGTCATTTTGGATTCGTTCATTGATTTGTCACGAATAGACGGAGTTTGAAATATAGGTTTTGTGGGTATATCTCTAGTAAACCCTCACGAGACTATAACTCGTCCACTAGGGACACTTAGTGGTTTAAAGGCTTGTTATTTATGCTAAAAGTGACCGTAGCCTCGACGACACGGAGTTGTTGTATTTTATTGTTTTGTTTAATTTGCTCGAGGACTAGCAAAGTCTAAGTGTGGGGGAATCTGATAGGTGTAGAATACACCGTATTTACTATATAGAGTTTATGCTTTCTTTGCTATTTTTCTTGTGAATTATGTACTTTACGCGTGCTTTTGAGTTCTATAGGTGCAATGGAGTCGCACGGAGGAAAAGAAGGAGAAATTATCCAAATTGAGCTAAAGGGCTTAAATTGTCATCTCACAAAAAAAGTAGCTATATGTGGAGCAGGTTGAAACGCGGCGAGAGGAGCGGAAGAATGAACTCGTTAGTTGTCTAGAACTCGACAGTTGGATAGAGAATTAGGCTGTCGGTTACCTGGAACCGACAGCCAAAGTAATTGGAGGTGGCCCTTATACATACTGGGTGCCAATATCAAGTCCATTTCCTACACAGCATAGAATTCAGATGAGAATTCATTTCTCAATCATTCGGGCTCTAACACAGAGAAGTGTGGCTGCTAGGGTTGCAGAGAAAGAAGCTGCTGTGCAGCCATGGATCGAGAGAAATTCAGAGAGGGTCTCGCTGTTGAAGGTCGATGATGAGAGATCGATTAGAGACTGATAACCCGAAAGAAAGAGAGTGATTTCCTTCTAATTGAGACGATGAAGAATTGAATCCGAGAGAAAGAATATATGCTGCTGTGGAGGGAAATCGAGATCGAGAAATTAATGATGAAATCGATGACTGATGAAGCTCAGGGAGACTGAAGCTCAGATAAAGAAGAGGATTTGGTGCTGTTGATAATCACAGAGATGAAATGGAGAGATGGGTCTTAACTCTGTTGAGAAGATGATTTGATTGTGATGCTGGAGGTTCATGAAATTGAAAGATGGGTTCTGTTGATTATGAGGGTTTTTCATGGATTCGAGGTTGAAACTGAGTTGCTGCAATGGGTATAAAGACAGGGTACAAAGAACAAGAAGGGGATCTGATTAAGATGGCTCAGATTCAATGGAGATTTGAAATGGGGTCTTGCCATGGTGCAATGATGCTTTGTGTATGAATGGGATTGAGAGAGAGCTGATGTTTGAACAGAGAAGGAGATAGCAATGCCGCTGATGGAAGGAATGCAATGAGATGGCCTAAGTACAGTGCTGGTGCATGACTGTTGGAGCTGGTCACAGTGGTGGTTCAGGGATTGTGGCATTGTGGCACTGGAAATTGGATGCAGCTGGGATTGGAATTGAGAGTCTGGTAGCATTGTAGGGAAGATATGGCCTGATATGGATTGCTTCTGCAATGAATGTGGTGTTGCAGAGATGGCTAGCACTGAGGGGGAGCTGATAGCAGGCCTGTGCTGTGCTGGTAACTGGGTTTTGAGATGGAGCATGGCCTGGCAATGGCAATCCTGGTGTTAGTATTGAATGTATGCAGAGGTGATAAAAGCTGGTGTGCACTAAGAATTGGTGGTATTTGGTCTAGTGTGCATTACAGGGGGAATTGTAGGTGTTTGAGAACTCAGTGAAAGTGGCAGCTGAAATGGAACTCAGGGATGCTTGGTCTGGTGTTGCAATGAGCTGCAAATTGCAGCTGGAGTTAAAGCAAATGCTTGAAGGAATTGTGTTGCAGCTTAGATGGTGGTACTGAGATGAATAAGTTGGATTATAGATTTAAATATGAAGCTTAGGCTGTGAACTAGAGGAACAGGTGCTGAGTAGCTGCAATAATGCTGATGTTTCTGCCATGTGTGCTGGAGTTGGGCTGAAGGGAATAGGAATGAGCAGAATGGAGTTTAATTGGTCTTGGTGAAGTTGTGAGACTTCAGTGGCTGCAACTGAGGTTGGCTAGGCAGGCCAAGATGGCTGGAAGGGAAACTGGTTGTAGCAGGTAGTGTTGCATAGAATGGATGTTGTTGAGCTCAATGAGCTGTTGCCTGAGATGGAATGGGTATATGCTCTGTGATCGAGAGAAGCCATTGGAACCGGATTGCAGGTCTGGGTCTGTGGCTGGCGTTGTGCCGCGGGTTAAGAGCTGGAATTAATGTTGGTGCTTCAGTGATGACTGAAATCATTGCAGGGTAATTCTGGTGGAGTTATTGCAGGTGGAGTTGTGTAGCTGGTGGTGATGATGTTGGCCTGGGAAGTGTGGAGAGTTGAAAGCAATCTTTGTCTTCTTGGTATTGAGGGAAGCTATGAGATGGTGCTATTTGTGAGTGTTGCAGGGCTGCTGCTGTGACAAGATAGCTGGCAGGAAATGGGAGTGGCTCGAGTCAGACTGGAACCGAGTCAAGCATACAGGTCTTGAGAACTGAAGAGTTGGGATATTCTCAGTAGATGAATGTGATTGAGGTGGTGGCTGTAGCTGGGAAGTAACTTGAGTTGCTATGCATAGAAAGAATGAAAGCTGAAGCTGTAGCCATCATGGCTGGTGCAGTCATGGCCTGATGGTTGCTGCTGAAGCACAATGATTGTGCTGCAGAGTATGGTCTGTGCAATGGCATGGCCTGGCTAAGTTAAATCAGCCAAGGCAGAATCTGACTCCACCTGACTCATCTGACAGACCCGGTTTGACTCAGCAACCCGATCCGAGTTGACTCATTGACCCGCCAGTCCTGACTCGTTGACCGGTGACCGGGCGGACTTAGCCGGTCACCGGAGCCGATTTCCGGCGACTTTCCGGCCGATTTCCGGCCACAATCCCAGACTTCCGGCGACCGTTTTTGGGGCGTATTTTCTACACGGGTTTCTCATTCTTGTGGGCTTGGTGGATTCTCACCTAATGGACTTTGAAGACTAGACCTAATTTTAGAAGTTGGAGAAAAGCTATAAAAGGGAGGTTTTCTACAACACATGATATATCTTTTTCTTGGGAATTTTTGGAGAGCCGTTTGTTTACGCTTCTAGGGTTTGGTTTTGTTCTTCTTCTTCCTTGTTTTATTATTGAATATTGATGATGATGAACTCCATAGCTATGAGTAGCTAAACATCTTATTGGTTATGGGATAAAAGTTGATTTCTCAACATGCTTTTGATTCAATGAATTAGTTTTGTCTCAGTAATTATTGTTTGTGATTCACAATTAATAGTGTTATAAGATTTGAAAACTTGTTAGGTTGAGTCCGGAATCAATCCGATTTGTGTTCATCTCTAGAGCTATATTAGGGTTTTCAATACGAAAAAGTTGTTTATCCCTGATTCTAAGTAGCATAATTGTGGTTAGTGCTTGTAGTGATACATCCTATTAGTCACAAGTGAATCATAACTTTTGTTAAAATGTCTAGTGCTTTTACACATTCGTTTACATTGATGAGTCTTATTCCATAAATCTTAATGCTTTTAGGGAGTTAAACTTAATTGTGCTTTTACACTTTAGGTTGTTTTTCGACGAAGAATTCACATATGCATCTTTTAATGTGGTTGTGATGAAAACAGGAATAACGGGTTATACTTGCGATCAAGATATCCTAGGACTTTTAATAAATACGAGATTAAAATACCAATTCTAATCATTGATGAAAATACATGTTTGTGAATGATACTATCCCTTGACCAATATCTTCTCCTTATTGATTTCTCAAATTATTTACTTTGTTTTCAATTACTTTTATTTCTTAAACAACAAACATACCTTGGGTTACTTTAGAAACCGAAAATTACTTAACAACAATTGCCTCTCTGTGGATACGAACTCTTCCTTACCTTGTGCTTCATTTAAATTTAGTGCGTAAGAAAGTGAAATTATTTTTGACGGATTGACACACGATCAAGTGCTTGTATCCAAAGAGTACTTTCG
>JAJJWW010016619.1:0-58783 GCA_023531295.1 Papaver armeniacum
TTTCCCAGAGTGGTGTATTATTCGCTTACGAATGTAAAGTCGGTCCCACTATTTGGCCAACCAATTTTTGAATTCGAGATAGTTCGAACGGGCATACGACGTAGTATAATTGCTTTTATGATCTTATTACTGATTGAAAATTCACTAATGACATTAAATGTAGCAAATGGCTTTTATTCTTTTTCATACAGAATAAAACGGAAACACCAAATCTGGCGTCAATTCCTCATCCAAACCAGTCCCTTCCCATTCCATCGCCCGATAATATCTCCCACCATAATAATTCATACCGGATAGTTTCCAAAAAAAA
Organism: Papaver armeniacum; assembly: GCA_023531295.1. Lineage (NCBI taxonomy): Eukaryota > Viridiplantae > Streptophyta > Magnoliopsida > Ranunculales > Papaveraceae > Papaver > Papaver armeniacum. The sequence continues at coordinate 311 of JAJJWW010016619.1, forward strand.
ATCAAACGGTTTCCTGGTACAATCTCCACCGTAATCCTAAGAACCAAAAGATTCTCAAGCCAACAATCCTACAACATCATCGCCACATTTATTGCCCATAAACCTCCCATTCCAAATTTAAAAATAAACTCAAAATATTGGAGGGAATATCTCTGCCTCGCTTCCCAACCAACGACCAAAAATATCTCTACCAAATCCACCAACCCCAAAACCCAAGACACTCATCCAGAAAAGCCTACCCACAACCCATCTCCCGCTCAAAAACCACCACCACAGCCACTAGCCAACCCACCACCTACCCATGCACCCACAAAAAAACCTGCCACCAACCAAACCCTAGAACCAAAAAAAAAGAAACAAGTTGTATCCCCAGAAACAAATGGGAGATCGTGATCACAAGTAAGAAGATAAGACATTGAAAGACAAGCTAGTGGTTACCCAAGCTAAAGTTAATCTCTACCGCTTCTTCTTACAACATATATCTCGAACCAAAAGACAACCAACTCCAATGGATTGTGACCTCCTCAGAAGATTCATCATACTTGCACTAATGAAGTGGTTGTGGCGACTTGCCCTAAAAAGTCGCAAGGAAGATGCCGACACAACTCGAACTGTCAGTGGTCTTGGGAATGAGACGACGCTCCGCCTTAAACTCATTCTCAAAGTCAGTAATCCTCAATACTCTTTCTCCTCCGAAACAAGACTAAACGAGAGTAACAATATGAGAGTTTACAACAAATTAAATTTCGATACTTTGATTTTGTAGCAGCTCAAGGAAGAAGTGGAGGAATAGCTGTATTATGGAAAGATAATGTGGAGATCGAAGTTATTCTAAATCACGTAACCTAATTCATTGCACTATAGGTCCTAATTTGAGCATACCTAGATGGGAGTTATTGTGTATTTATGGACCACCTACCACAACAATAGAAGACGTCCTGAGGAACATATCACCATCACAGTTAATATAAATGCCCCGTGGTGCATCATTGGAGATCTCAACGTACTTCATGCATCAGCAATTTTAAAAACATGGTGGATCTGCTGAAACAGATATAAGTTGTAATGAGTTTCGGAACTTTGTTAGGGAAAGGGATGTTATGGACTTAAGTTACGCTGGACCGCTTTCACTTGGTCCAACAACGCAACTCTAACTACACCTATTCTTTAAGAGATTAGATAGGGCAATGTAACACATATTGGAGAATTCTTTCTCGAAGTCGCTGCTCTACATCTCCCAAGACTAGAAAGCGATCATTCACCAATTCTTCTAAACACAATGAGAATACCTCCGAAAAGAAAACCAAATTATAAGTTCGAGTTTTACCGGACGGATCATCCCCAATTCAAGGAAGTCATGAAGACCAGCTGGGACAATTCTACTGGAAATCTGACAATGCGGCTTCAACAACTAGGAGAAGGTCTGCAGAAATGGAGCAAGTACACTTTTGGAGATACTAAGAGAGAGATAAATGCTGAAAAATAGAAACTGATTGATCTTCAAGCAACTGCACACTTGAATGACATCAGAGAAGAAGAGAAAGCTATCTGTCAGAATATTGCCACTCTAGAGAAAAGAGATAGGATGTTTTGGCAACAAAGGAATAAATCTCAGCGGGTTCCCAACTCCGACAAAAATAAATGTATTCCATGTCTCTCGCTCTTCATAGAAGAAGTAGGAATAAAATCTTGCCATTAAATCCAACAATGATGAATGGATCTCTCGAACATGATAAAATTAAAGATCACCTTATATCTCATTTCCAAAGCATGTTTTCTTAAGGATAGAAATGTTTTTCCTCCAAGTTCTTCCGGGGATTCTCCTAACAAAATCTCAACCCGCTGAATGTATTTCCTTGTGTGCTATCCCTTCATGAAGAAATCTTCAATGTAATTAAAAATATGGGATCACGTAAATCGCCGACCAGATGGGTACCCCGCTTTGTTCTACAAAAAGTGTTGGGAGGTAATTGGACCTGAAACCATCTCTTTGGTACAAGATTGTTTTAGGTATGCCACAATTCCTACTGGCCTCAACCACACCTATTTAACTCTTATCCCAAAAAAAAAGAACTCTTCCACAACTGCAGCACTATCGCCCCATAGCCCCGTGTAATGTCCTTTATAAAGTTGTTGCCAAAATTATTTCCAAAAGACTCATCCCTTTCTTAGAGATAATTTTATAGAAAATCCCAACGCATTCTGCACGTGAAGACAAATTCTTGACAACATAGTTGTTGCCAAGGAGTGCTTTCATTCTATGCATACTTCACCATCCAATCAAGGTGCTTTCGCCTCAAATTGATATGAGCAAAGCAATGATAGAGTCGACTGGCAGTTTCTCAATCAAGCTTTTTACAATTTTGGCATCAAGGATGTAATCCATAGTCTAATTATGAGTTGTGTCTCCACTACCACCTTTTCTATTCTCCTAAATGGCCAACCGGAAGGATTTTTCAATGGAGAAAGAGGCATCCGACAAGGGTGCCCTCTATCACCATGTTTATTTATCATATGCTCTCAAACTTTATCTAATATTATTAACAGATGGTGAAAGACGGCTCTATACAAAGGGTTATAAGCCAAATGTAGATATGCTCCGAGCGGCCAACCACATTATGTTTATGATGACGTAATGCTTTTGGAAGGGTTGAAAACAATACCATCTCGTCGCCTCTACAATCCTACAAGAGTATCACAATGTCTCGTGCCGCCTTGTAAACTACGTAAGTCATCCATTCACTTTAGCAAAAGTCAAGTGATGAAAGAAGTGAAGCCATTATTGCCGAGTTGGGAGTATGTCTAATGAAAAAGGAGGAAAAGTATTTGGGAGTGAATATCATACAACAAGGGAAAGAACCACCAACTTCAACTTCCTTGAAGATAAGTTTGATAGCAAGCTCATCGGATGGAAAGACTCACTCTAACCCATGCTGGGCAATTGTAATTTTGATTCAACAGTGTCGCCTTAATTCCTAGATATTATATGGCTTGTGCTTTCATACCAAAAAAAGTGCTAAACAAACTTACAAAGATAATTAGAGATTTCTGGTGGGGGCACACCGAGAGAAGCATTTGAAAGATGCATTTTCTAAGATGGGAGTGGTTTAATATCCCAAAAGAGAAAGGAGGCATGGGCATTCGATCACTATCGACTTGAATGAGGCCCTAATCGCTAAGTTGGCTTGGAGATTCCTAAATGACACCACGCTCTTGTGGAGTTGCATCTTGAGGGATAACACGCCAGAGTAAGTCCTTCTGTCTATCAAGAAGCCTCGTAAGTGTTCCACAACTTGGGCTGCAATCTTGGACAGTAGAGAACAACTCAAGAAAGGGTGCTTATGGCTGATTGGCAATGGAAGAAAGGTAAGCATTAGAGATGACCCGTGGCTACCCAAAGATCCAAGACCACACTATCCCTAGTGTGGCAAACACAGTTTCAGAAGAAATTACTAAAGTTCAACGGCTCATCTCTCCGGCAACAAACGATTGGGACATGAACATCATCGAAAATATTTTCGATCAATTTACTGCAACACAGATCAGCAAGATAAATATCAACAAAGAAGCCGAAGATAGACTGATCTGGAAATTAACATCTCATGGTAACTTCACACCCCAATCATTTCAAAAGATGCTCATAGAACGTGGGCCGGAGAACCTTCATCTACGGTCGAACACTTTCCCATGGAGAAAGTTTTGGGTCATTAACAACATTGCTCCAAAGATAAAAATATTTTGTGGAGAGCTCTACATAGTGGCCTTGGTGTCTTGCAGAGAATCGGAAAGCATATTGAAGTTGTTGACCCCATATGCAGATCGTGCAACGATCAAGAAGAAGATACTGACCATCTTCTGATACATTGTTGTGTGGCTCAACAGGTGTGGTTTGCCTCACCTCTCGGCTTAAGATTGCAGAACAATCAGGACATCAACCTCCCCCGTCTGCTTGAACTGTGGCTTACAAACCCAGATAGTGATTACATCTTCGCTTTGGGAGCTTCGATCTGTTGGGGCTTATGGAAAGCAAGGAATAGTTTAGTGTTTGAAAAAAAAGCAACTTCAGGTACATGAAATTCTCAAAATTGCTTTGTACTGGTTTAACCTATACTCAGGCCCCGGAGAATCAATAGAAACTGCAGAAATTATACATCAAAGTTGAAGCCTGCAACGCCTCGACAAACACATGGACAACCCATAAGACCAAACACCATCAAAATTAACGTTGATGCGGCTGTCAAAAATGGCCAGTACGCTTCCGCAGCCATTGCAAGAAATCATGATGGAATCTGTTGCGGGGTGAGAACAAGGTTGGGAGTTTCAGATAATCCAACGTGGCAGAGGCCGATGATTCGCTTTTTGCGCTTGAACTAGCTATAGGGCGCGACTTCTCGATGCTATAATTATCGAGGAGATTGTCAAGTAGTGGTGAACACCCTCAACGGCACAACTTGCTCATCCCCCTAGAGAATTTGGAGGTTTATTGATAGCATAAAATCACCGGGTCGATATATCAATAGGGTGCGATTCAACTTCGTCCACAAAAGTACAAATGATACGGCTCATTTCCTTGTCAGCTCATGCTTTATCAAACAACGCCTGTGCCGATTGGACGCCAGAACAAATTCGGAGATCTCATCTCCAAACTTGGAATCTTGACCTCTTAATGGTCCTTTGTTTTGTTCCTGTTTACGATGTTTACCAAAAAAATAAAAAAAATAATAATATATAGATATTATCATCAAAAATGGTGTAACCCGGTTGGTTTATGATCAGTCATACGAACGTGTGATCGTGGTTCGAACCAACATAGTGATTTTTTGGGAAATTTTCTGTAAATGCAATGAAGTGGGCTTTGTCTAATGATTTAGTTGGGGTCAAGAAAGTCACAGATAATCCGAAGCTGGGAAAACACGCTGTGATCCTCAGACCGGTATTTCATTTGGACGATCAATAAGTCGCTCCCGAATGATATCGCGTCAATTCGCTAATGATTCGGCTTAATTGATAACTAGGCCCATACTCTTACAACAAACATCATTTTCGACGGAAAAAAATGTTGAAGAAATATATTATAAATATGCATTGGGTTACTTGTAATTATTCTACAAGCTATGGGATTAACTAAGTGTTTGATATGACTTACTAGTGCGGTTACTTTATTTCATTATAGCTAAAACAATAATTATAATGAGGAAAGTATAAAAAAACAAGAATATTTTGTTAACGAGGAAACCGCAAATACGAGAAAAATTTGGGACCTAATTAAATTTTGAATGTCCCGCATTAAGTCGTTATACAAAGACTACAACCAACCGTACACATGAGGCTGAATAAAGTAACTCCAAGTTAACCGCCCAATTCCTTCAATATCCGCGCCTACAACCAATCTGGTTTACGCATGTGAATCCTAAGATAGAGTCTACTATCTTAAGTCGCTTCACATGCTATGAAGACTTCTAGTACTCAACACCTTGATCGTATTAGAAAAAAAAGTAAAAACTAATATGTTTCAATAATTGATTTATTAATCTCCCAAATCAACAAGTTAATCATAGATATATTGAGTTACAAAGGTTCTTCCTTTTACATAGTATAAATTTCTTTGTACCGGTTTAGACCAACTAAGATACAAAGGCTATCAAAGATAATCAATCTTAGTTCTGAGTCTCTTAAATTCGGTTCCTAAAGAGAACACCAAGTGATATATCGCTGGATCTATACAATAAGCTATAAAAGGTCTATCAAGATAAACGAGCTTGCCTGATCCCATTAAATCAAGTGTGCACTAAGTATCACAAAGATCAATACCAAAATCAAATTTTCTAGTATTTAATCCACTTTCAAAGTACCTGCACAAACAACTTGATTCCCCTTGATTGTTAACGCTCCGGAGTCCGTTAACAATTGACAATCACAGGTTTTATCTTCAGATCTTGAATCAAAGATTAGATCAGAATTTGTCAATCAATGATTTAGTTCAAGTCACCATATATCAGAAGAGAAAGATCACAGAAACGAACTAGGTATTATTAAGGTTCAAGTATATTGTTAGTCAATCAAATTAATAATCAAAAACTAGAATAACAATACGCTTCTAGTTTCCCACCAACGATACTGCTAGACGCTTCTTAATCCCTGTGAGAAGACTTTAAATGAAGGCGCACGTAGGAAATTTCACCTAACTTGATACTTTTTTCTCCAATGACTATTACTAGAATACCGCTAGTTGATAGACATATTTTGTGTCTGAATTATTCTCAATTTTTTGTATTGTTAGTGCTTGATTTTGTGCTTACTATGGTGTTTGTGTGTGGGGGTATTTTTTAAAAACAAACATTTTTGGAAACATCGGCTTGAAAAACTTCTAAAGACACCCAAAAAAATTAAAAAAATTACTCAAGGCACCAAAATAGATGTGTTGAAGGCACCCATCAGAACTGATAAATGTACTCCGAAGAAAATGATAAAGACAACCGAGACAACTAATAAAGTCACCCAAACTAGATATGGGGCAGCCATCTTCTGTCACAGATTTCTGGCAGGAAAATCCGGCTTCAAATTATTTTAAACTACAAAGTTTTTTTAGCTAATTTTGGAAGAGATTCAACAAGATTTTCTTTTGGAATTTGATTGGGAACAACCTGTTTAATCCGAACAAAGAAAGGTAATTATGTTAGATTCGAAAAATAAAAGAGGTTTACATGGTTTTTAAAATAAAACAGGGACACGAGATACTCTCGGGTTCTCTTATTCTCTCCCAATACATCTGAATTATTTTTGGAAGTTGCACGAGTTAGCAAGGAGTCTGGGTCGTGTTGAAAACGTGCTTTGAGTGCATGGTTGAGCTGCATAGACACGTGAGAAGAAGAAAAAGGAAATAAAATTCCCGTAGAACTTTTGTTGAGAACAAAGTAAGATTTCGAGTTATTAGACAGAGATTTTGGGACCTCGTTATGTATATAAGGAGTTGTGGAAGGCAACAGAGGGATTATGGAGAGTTTTCGGAAGAACAAAGGCAGAGAAACGAAGAAATCATAGTTTCATAAAAAGTTTCTATTGTTGTTGAAACTCAAGAACACGAAGAACAAAAATCTACTCTGGACAGTTTAGTTGTAACACTTATTTCAAATGATCGATCAAACGTTGTTTGCAACACTTTTCATTGTAAAACGAGTTCTCGAAACACTTATAAACGCTGCGCTTATCTGTTTTCATAGTTTCACCTCTTTTTTCATCATTTGTAAACACTATGAGCAATGAAAAAATATTTTTAGAGCGTTTACAACATGAGAAGCTTTCAAATCCAATCTCGGGGCTTATGAAGAAGCTATTTTGCCAATGAAAAAGTGGTATTTTCTAATTATTTAATTTTTATAATCTTATTTATGATTATTTTAATGAATTATGTTTTCTAGATGGAGCATGCTTAGCCTAGGGTTTGATGTCTCATGCTTTGGATCAACAATTGTTATTTTTGAAAAATTTACTTTTGCAATAATTTAGAATCAAATTGCACGCAGAATTGCATGATTATGATTAGTGAATTTAAATCACTTAATATTGGTAAATAGTGGAATCCTTTAGTCCCTCTTCTCAATAATCTTTACATCAACTTGAATTGATTTTTTTTTTCTTTATTTTTAGTTATAAATATTAAATCTAAAAATCGAAAATCTTTTAAAGTCTTAAATAACCATTTTTCTTACCAATCGTAAAGAACTACATCACTAGTGGGATTATTACAATGACTCAAAAAGATAAAGTTAGTGTGTCAAGGGTTAAGGTTGCAAGAAGAACAAACTTTCACTATTTATAATCTGCACTAATGTAGTTTGGAGTCCAAGAAATTGACAAATCTAAAATACTAGTAAAAGTTATGCAATAATTATACCAATTTTTGTCTTGGTAAAATTCCAACTATAATCCAACTAATATACCGAAATCTCTTGGATGATAATTCAATATTTTCTAACATACAAGTACTCTTTACTAATATAATATTCCGTGAGATATGCTTTGAAAAATGGGAAATTAGAGATACATAAACTCCAAATATCAAAACGTACTAGGATATTTTAATGTGATCTCACATTTTGAGTATGAAGGAAAATACTTGAACATTAAGTAATAATCCTCCATCCCACTATTAATTGACCTATTTATTTTTAGGTTTTGTCCCATTAATAGTTGATTTTATATCATTTGATACTCATGTTTATATATGTTACGTAGGTGTTTTAAAATGCTTTTGAATGATATAAAATTTAGGTACATCCGTGGTATAGTTTGACAAATAAATCATTTCTAAATTTTACTACTAGGTCAATCAATAATGGGACGGAGGGAGAAATATTTTAGCACATGTTCAAAATATTATATCGACATTGTGAACTTTCCATAACAACCAAACCCTAATTTCTGACAGCTAGCAAAACGCTAAGATTATAAGAAGTTCGAGAAAAAAAACGTTTAAATGGTTAACGTTAAGGATCGGTCCTGCTATAGATTCCAAAATAACGTATCGGTCTTGCTATATATATCCTTGCGTCTGTCCTAGTATAGATCCATGTTTAAGGATCGGGTCATAGAATAAATCATTAATTTGATTCATTTCGAATATGAAACAAGTTTTGCAACTTAACTTCTAACTCATATAGTTAAACATAGTTTTCTAAGCATGGAATCAATCAAAATTTCAACAACACTAACTAGTAACAAATTATTACAAACAAAGTTCAAAAGATAAACATTAATCTTTGTAATCCAATATACCAAAGTGGTATGAAAAACAACTAGTATATATATGCTTCCTTAACATTTTGATCGTAATGGAATGATCAACTCACCAATAATAGATATACATAAATATACTTCGCATCCTATGTTTTCAATCACTTGGAGGAAACAAAGATAGATTGGAAACAAGTCAAGTAAGAAACTAGTTTGGATATAACTAGTTGAATGCTTTCGATCGGTGAGAGAACGACTCGTTATGAAAGAAACTTTTGACTTTCTAGAAGCCAAAAAGTAAGAAACTAGTTTGGATATAAAATTTGTTTAACAACTTCTAGAAGCAACAAATCAATTTTTGATGAAGCATTTTTTTCTTTTCTTTTTTCCTAATATATGTTTGTGGAATTTTGCTTCTAGTATCGACACACGCTATTAGAAATTTCCAACGTACTAGCAAAGACTTCTCCACTTTCCAATTTTCACCGGGCCCGATTTCAAACCTCAGCTAGTTTTGGGCCTAGTTCACTTATTTGGGGAATGTTACTAGATGACAAAAAAGGTCATTAGAAATAAATTTCACACAACCCCTTATCCAACCATTCTCTTACTACCTATTTTACTCCTGATTAATTAGCGTTAATTAATCGTATTAGGTGTTAATTAATCTTGTTAGATGTGAGATCAACTAATATCAAATTGATCTTCAAAACATCAAACAACTTAAAATTTTTGATTTTTTTCTTTCGAAAACACTACCCGTAATATGTTTACGTTAATGCACTCGTAAACCGAGCATCGGGTTGGTATTTTCAAATTAACAGAGGACTTAGGAATCGGTTGAAGTATGCATATATTAGATCCGATTCCCAAAATAGGTTTTTTGTGGGACATATATAAAACCGATTATTGCCCTTTCATAAGATACTTTTTTTGTCATTCATTTTATATCTACTCCTTTTCGTAAAAATCACGGACAATACACTTAGCACATGCATCAAGCCTTTGAACCCCTAGGCGACCCTATTGGACGAGTTATAGTCTCGTGAGGGTTTACATAGAGATCTACCCGCAAAACTATCAATCTTCTTCAGAGGAATCCGAGTAGGTTTCACCCACCATGAAATCTTGGGTATACTCCGGAATTTTGGATACCATGAAGTGATAGCTTGCATCAAATGTGAATGCTTCCCCTTTTCCTACAAGTAGCACGCCACTGACTTTGTGCTACAAAAACACGACACAAACTTACTTTTTTAATGGTGCTTAATTGGAATATCAAACCACATGGATTACGTAAAAAACCACAAAAACTTACAAATTGTTCAATAGAAAAGCTAAAGTGGCTAGCGTTCAAAATCCAATGTTGGATTGATAAATAAGCAAGTATCGGATTTTCGATGACTTGGTGCCTATCATGGATTTGTTGAACACTTTTTCGATTTGTATTCCCAAAATCCTACTTGTTGATGGTGGTTTTTAAACAAGGGGTAAAATCAGAAAAAACCCCATGACCTAGTGTTACCCGCAACACATTAACTAAGAGCATTTAACTCGTGTGTAAACAATTAATGGGTATTTTTTCAAAATACTGCATTAGGTTTTCAAACACGTAACCCTAATTCCAAACCAAGCCGCATATCGCGCACCATGGCAACAATGCCAAACCAAGCCGCACCATACATCGCGCGCACCATGGCAACAATGCTAAACTAAGCCGCATGATGCCAAACCAAGCGCACCATGGCAACAATGCTAAAACCAAGCCGCATATCCGCGCACCATGGCAACAATTTAAACCAAGCCGCATACCGCGCACCATGGCAACAATGCCAAACCAAGCCGCAAACCTGCGCACCACATGGCAATAATGCCAAAACCAAGCCGCACCTTGCGCACCATGGCAACAATGCCAAAACCAAGCCGCATGCCTTTCGCCCACCATGGAAACAATGCTAAAACCAAAAGCCGCAACGCGCACCATGGTAACAATGACAAACCAAGCCGCACTCCTCCGCACCATGGCAACAAGGCCATATTTCCAAAGTCGCTATGCCTTGGCCCACGCCAAACATAGGCCCAGGCTTGCAAGACTTGCAACCAGGTCAACATGGCCGCACGTGCCATTGGCACATGCCAACACGTATCGGCCATATTTCCAAATGCCTTTGGCCCACGCCAAATATAGCGCCCCTAGGCTTGCAAGACTTGCAACTAGGTCAACATGGCCGCACGTGCCATTGGCACATGCCAACACAAGCCATATTTCCAAGCCGCTATGCCTTTGGCCCACGCCAAATATAGCCCTAGGCTTGCAAGACTTGCAACTAGGTCAACATGGCCGTACGTGCCATTGGCACATGCCAACACGTATCGCAAGCCATATTTCCAAGCCGCTATGCCTTTGGCCCACGCCAAATATAGCGCCCTAGGCTTGCAAGACTTGCAACTAGGTCAACATGGCCGACGTGCCATTGGCACATGCCAACACGTATCGCAAACCATATTTCCAAGCCGCTATGCCTTTGGCCCACGCCAAATATAGCGCCCTAGGCTTGCAAGACTTGCAACTAGGTCAACATGGCCGCACGTGCCATTGGCACATGCCAACACGTATCGCAGCCATATTTCCAAGCCGCTATGCCTTTGGCCCACGCCAAATATAGCGCCCTAGGCTTGCAAGACTTGCAACTAGGTCAACATGGCCGTACGTGCCATTGGCACATGCCAACACGTATCGCAGGCTATATTTCCAAGCCGCTATGCCTTTGGCCCACGCCAAATATAGCGCCCTAGGCTTGCAAGACTTGCAACTAGGTCAACATGGCCGTACGTGCCATTGGCACATGCCAACACGTATCGCAGGCCATATTTCCAAGCCGCTATGCCTTTGGCCCACGCCAAATATAGCGCCCTAGGCTTGCAAGACTTGCAACTAGGTCAACATGGCCACACATGCCATTGGCACATGCCAAACACACACGCTGGTAGCCTAACTTGCAAACCATGCAACTACCAACAAGGGTACATGCCATTGGCACATGCCAAACACACATGCGGGTAGCCTAACTTGCAAACCGTGCAACCTACCAACAAGGCATTCATGCACATGCCATTGGCACATGCCAAACACACACGCCGGTAGCCTAACTTGCAAAACCGTGCAACCTACCAACAAGGCATTCCGCACATGCCATTGGCACATGCCAAACACACACGCCGGTAGCCTAACTTGCAAACCGTGCAACCTACCACCAAGGCATTCCGCACATGCCATTGGCACATGCCAAACACACATTTGGTAGCTTTAACTTGCAAACCGTGCAACCTACCACCAAGGCATTCCGCACATGCCGTTGGCACATGCCACACACGCCACTAGATCTCGGCATTACCACTTACGCCGAGGTGCAACTCGCAACGAAGGCATTCCGCACATGCCATTGGCACATGCCACATGCGTCCCTAGCAGACCACTTGCACGCAAGATGCAACCAACATTCGAGACATCAACACAACCGGGGATGCTTTCTATGGTTTTGGTTTGGCGGTCACAAAGATGCGGCGTACACTACGCTCACATTAAGAAAGCGTGAAAAGGAATAAAGCGGTCAAATAAAAGAGGAAATAATGGTGAAAACGTTTTCACCCATTAACACCATGCGGTTACCACCTCCTCCCATTATTTCACCCTTTACTCTCTTCCTTCATGAGGTCGTAGTACGTTTCAAATCTCGACTTGTATAAATAGGTCTTACCTATTTCCACCAGACAACAAGTCTCGGTCGGAGAAAAATACTACACTCTCGTAAAGGCAACTTTGCAAGCTCTCCCAAAAGCTTCCATCTCTTGCAAGCTTCCTAAGCTTTCACTTTCTCGATACAAGTCGAGATACTACTCTCCTCAACACCTTCTTTGCTTCCCTCCCCAAATCAACCCTTCTCCTCCACTTTGTGACCGAAGCAAGTCCGGGAATGGCCATTTCTTGGTTTAGGTCGGACTTGTGCAGATTGATCTCTCGAATCTATAAAGTGCTCACGTGCAAGACATTTGTTTAGGATTTGAACCAGTTTCTCACTCACCTACCGAATTTACCGAAATCGGAAGTAAACGATTTTTACCCATAAACAATTGGCGACCACAGTGGGAGGATTGGTCTATCGGCTACAATGTCAGACTGTCGATCTCGTTCTTCGACCCAGATATCAAGATGGTAGGGGAAGGCGACTCAATCCGACTCAACTGCCAGACAACCCGGTTATCAGTTGAAAAACTACACTTGAAAACTGGGGACTCGTTAAAGATGCTACCAGCAATTGGGGACTTGCGACTCAATCCGACTCAACTGCCAGACAACCCGGTTATCAGTTGAAAAACTACACTTGAAAACTGGGGACTCGTTAAAGATGCTACCAGCAATTGGGGACTTGTGACTCAGTCCGACTCAACTGCCAGACAACCCGGTTATCAGTTGTTTAAAACTACACCAGAAAGCTGGAGACTCGCTGAATACGCTACCAGCAATTGGGGACTAACTGGCGATGCTACCAGCAAGGCCGCCTTTACACGGAGAGGGGCGTGTTCACAAAACCTATGAAGTGAGTAAATTTAGACTGCACAAGATATACGATCTATTTTTAGGTCCTTAGTAAAACGTCATACTACCATAGTCTTGTGCCTATTGCTAGCACACACTTTCATAAAAGCAATATTCCTTTCCCAAAACATAATCGAGTCATATTATCAAAACCATTCATCCCGTAAATAATCCAATAACCTAAAAGCTACCATTTTTGTCTATCAAAGGTCAAGTTTTGAACTAGACATCCAATATGTCAAAAAAAAAAAAAAAACCTAAATGAAAGTTTAACGTGAGAAACGTTCAAGGAAAATCATCCAACGTAAGTCCGTTTCTTTTTGGAGAAAGTCAACTTCGCATCTTCAAGAGCCGCTCTCTTCATAGTCAACATCTTGGAAAGCTTTTCGAGTTCCATCTCCTCGTCGTGCAATCTCCTCGAGGAAAGGCTTTTGATTGCTTGCATCTTTCAACTTTTGATCTCGGCAAGGCCTTCGACAAACCACGAAGTGTTGAACTCCTTTTCTACGCACACGTCGCGATGGTGCTCCCAGTAAGCAATAACGTCTTCGTAAACGTGTGACCCAATTACCTCACGCATGTCCTCAATGGAAGATAAAGCCTCTTCCACACGCTTAACCAGCGCAAATCGACTAGTGACTTTCTTGGTTGTAGCCATATGTCCGTGCTTCTCCCCAGATTCGGTGTATAACGCCTCATGCTTAGTCGGCACGCTGAAGTCGCCAACCATCACATGACCTGGATAAGGAACCAAGTACGGGGGATCAAAATGGCGCCGCACTCGGCCTCACTACTCGCAGAGGGTCTTCTTCCATGTCTACGACAACAACCATCGAGAATCATCCGCCGTTTGAACCGCATCCGTGCTCGGCAATTGGCTAACGCCCATCTCCAAGTCACCAACGGTGGTCACCAAAGGCAAGTTTTCGTGTGGCTCTACCCTTAATCATCCTCCGAACCGATTCCTCCCGCGAACTTGAGTCAGATATTTCCCAAAAGAGGAAACAAAAGAAGAAAGAAAAGAAGTGAAAACTCACCGAACCACTTCCCGAAACAACCAGCACCCGGTCTGGATGAATCACTCTCACTTGTTGAACCCTCTCTCTCTCTCGACTCATCATCGCTATGAGAAGGCTCAATGCTGCTGGAGTTCTTTGAAGAAATTGCGCCTCCGGCAACGTGCAAGAGCAGCAAAAGCATTAACACTCACCGAAGCCCCGAAGGAAACAAGACACATATTTCAGCCCGAAACTCACGTGTTTTGAGACAAACCAACGAAGAGGCGACACATACTTGGTTATTGGAAGAATCGAAAGACACAAGAGCCGTGGGAGGATCTTGTGAAACCGTCCGGAACCCGCCAAAGACGATTCTTTGTTCTCCGTTCCTTGGCCCGGGGGCTTTCCGAATTGCTAGGCAACTTTCGCTTGGGATCTCTCAACATCGGATACCTTCGAACTGCTTGGGGAAGGTTTGCAACGAACGTTTTCCACCACGTTATTCACAAAATCTCGGATCATAGTAAACTCGTCGCACCAAAACTCATTATAGCCGAAGGTCGTCGAAGTTACTCTTCCCATTTGAAAGAAGGAAAGACGGATACCCGGCTTAAGGGCACCAAGGTCAAGGGCGACACGCAATGAATCCTTAGGGATCACCGGCCGTAAACAAGAGGCACCCCTTGATCGAAACCCATGTGACGAAAGCAGCACGGTCAATATTGTAAGCAACTATTGGAAAGACCCCACGAAGAAAGACGGATATATAACCGGCAAGCAGCTTTGAATGAAAGAAGCCACCAACGCTCAAATCGTCATCATAAGACAAAGACATGAGCTGAGAGAAAGCAAAAGTGTCAATTTGAGTCACTGACTTATGGACTGGCCCCCATGGACGAAAATTGATTTCATGCAACTTATCAAGAAAACTAACCAAGCTCACGCCAACTCTTGGACGCCTGTTCACCCATCGAAGAATTCGGGAGCCACCCCAACTCACGGAAGCGAAGGCAACGGTAAGCTGAGCATACTTTCAAAGTGCTCCCATAGCCAGACTTGCAGAAAAGCAACGTGCACATATGAATCCACTTTCATGAAACCATTCGAAACTCGCATGTTCGCAACTAGGTGATCCAGATGCACATACAGGAACCAAGGAACAGCTTTGCCAATGGGAAGAACTTCACCCTTTGCCAACTTCACAAAGAATCGCTAACAACTCGATCTTATTCCCTTCTTGCCGTAACCGTCATCAAAAATGTCTCTAGACAACCAGAGAGCCAAAAATGCTGCGACATGAAGATCATCGTTTTTCTCTGTCAGTGCTCCAACTCGTCCGAAACCATTGAGATATCCACCAACCGTAAGGGCACCTTTCATCCTCTTTCCGGCGCAGAGTCCTTCGACTTCGCAATGGAGTCTTTCCGAGCGAAATCCCCCAACTTAGCGGCAAGGTCATCCCGCATCTTCACCTCACTTTCGATAATTGATTCTAAGATTCCCGCTACCGAAGATTCAAGAAGAGAGCCACACTCTCCAAGGAGAAAGTTATCTCGCCCCATCTACATATGATTGTATGGGTGTCCGAACACCATCCTGGAGATGAAAGCAACCAAGCCTCGGGATATCCTTCCTAACTGGAGATTTATCAAGTCTTGACAAAGATCAATGACTTGCGCCGAGTCAAGTTGGTATTTATATGCTCCTTGCTCACCATGAACTCAACCCATCTATCAAAAGAACGCAATGGGCTTTGACACATCCTGAAGTCAATGTTGGAAGAAAAATATACCCTTTATGAAGACATAACCGAATGGTGCTCTCTCGGGCGAACCGAACGTGTCTTCCTTTCATCCTCACCACCGGTTAGCAAAATTGGCACGAAACCCGGGTGATTCTTCCGAGCAGGGGGCGAGGGCTCTAGTGAAGAATTCATCATCTGTGTTCTGGTTTGGAATTATGAGCATCCTCGACGAAGTGAAATGTGGTTCGTGTAACATCTTATCGAATTCCTTCATAACAATTTGGTAATAAGATATCCGCACAAAACAAACGGAGAAAGACGGTTATCTCCCCGACACATAATCGTACCCAAAAAAAAAAAAAAAAAAAGAAAGGGGAAGGAGGACGTATTTTATTCGGTTCAAGGAAGGTATTTTATTCGGGTTCAAGACTATATTTATTTTATTCGGGTTCAAGACTATATACATGATATTTATTTGGGTTCGAGACTATATACGCGACATTCTATACGGGTACAAGTGTGTCTCATGATCCTTCTTCGGGTTCAAAAATATATATGGAGCATTTTTCTATTGGTTCAAAAATCAGCACATGTGGTACTTCTTTCAAGAAGCAAAAATCATATATACAATATTTTCTCGCGGGTTCGAAGTCATATGAAGCGTATACACAGTATTCTTCTTCGAGATCCATACAGAAGTTTCTACGGGTTCGAAATACACATGCAGTGTTTCGACGGGCTCAAATACGCCTACAAAAAGATCGTTCTTCGGGTTCGTAATTATATACGGAGCATCCTCTACGGGTTCAAAATACACACGCAATATTTTCTTCAGGGTTCAAATATTTCTTTCAGACCGAAAATTCATATATGCAATATTTCCTACGGGTTCAAACGATATATGAAAGTATTCCCTTGGTTGCATACATACAATATTTTCTACAAGAGGCACGCCAAGG
This sequence comes from Papaver armeniacum, assembly GCA_023531295.1. Lineage (NCBI taxonomy): Eukaryota > Viridiplantae > Streptophyta > Magnoliopsida > Ranunculales > Papaveraceae > Papaver > Papaver armeniacum. Next base: position 17,342 of record JAJJWW010016619.1, read on the forward strand.
AATCATATGCAAGGATTGTGGAAGCGCTACTACTCTTAAGGTTTACACCTACGGAAAAGAAAAAAAAAGAGAGAGAGAAAAGTACTCGAAGACATACCTGAAGCCGGTTTCTCTTTGCCGCTAGTATGAAAAGAGGAAAGAATAAAGCGCATGGATGGGGAGAAAGGGGCTTTATATATATGTATATATATAGGCGTGAAAGACTTTGAAATAGGGAAGGATTTCCCTTTCACCAAAATCACGCGTGTAAGAAACGGGCCCACAAAGGGTGCGACTTCCCAATGCCGCCCAAGTCACGCCTGCAAGCACGGTTTCCAAGCTGCACCGGCCCCACCATTGCGCCGACCTCCCAATGGCCGCACAAGTCACGCCTACAAGCACGCACGGCTTTACACCTTGCCTGGCCCCACCAGCCAAGACACGCAATTTCCCAAGTCACGCCCGCTGCACGCACGCCTTCCACATTGCGCCGGTCTCACCCGCTTAGCACACCTCGGTTCCCAACTCACGCCAACTTCCCAACGTCGCCCAAGCCGCACCGGCCCCACCAATTGTGCCAGCCTCCCGATTTGTGCAAAACTCCCATGAGGCAAGGATTCCAAATCCTATTTATAAAAGGTCGACAAGCCCCTCAATTCTCTTTACGGTTTTTGTGTTGATAGTTTGTCACCATCTTATGCTTACCTCGCAACAAAGCCCCTGCTCCGAGCCAAGCAAAGGGACTTAATGTTGATGGTGGTTTTTAAACAAGGGGTAAAATCGTAAAACCCCATGACCTAGTGTTACCCGCAACACATTAACTAAGAGCATTTAACTCGTGTGTAAACAATTAATAGTAGGGTATTTTTTCAAAAAAATACCATGGATTAGGGTTTTCAACACGTAACCCTAATGGCAACAATAATGGCAACAAAAACCAAGCCGCCGCACCATGGCAACAATCAAGCACGCACCATGGCAACAATGCCAAACCAAGCCGCATATCGCGCACCATGGCAATGCTAAACACGCACCATGGCAACAATGCCAAACCAACTCCCGCACACCATGGCAACAATGCCAAACCAAGCGCACGCACCATGGCAACAATGCCAAACCAAGCCGCATACGCGCACCATGGCAACAATGCCAAACCAAGCCGCACCATGGCAACAATGCCAAACCAAAAGCCGCACCGCGCACCATGGCAACAATGCCAAACCAAGCCGCACCCGCGCACCATGGCAACAAGGCCATATTTCCAAAGCCGCTATGCCTTTGGCCCACGCCAAATATAGCGCCCTAGGCTTGTAAGACTTGCAACTAGGTCAACATGGCCGCCACGTGCCATTGGCACATGCCAACACGTATCGCACATAACAGGCCATATTTCCAAGCCGCTATGCCTTTGGCCCACGCCAAATATAGCGCCCTAGGCTTGCAAGACTTGCAACTAGGTCAACATGGCCGTACGTGCCATTGGCACATGCCAACACGTATCGCAGCCATATTTCCAAGCCGCTATGCCTTTGGCCCACGCCAAATATAGCGCCCTAGGCTTGCAAGACTTGCAACCAGGTCAACATGGCCGTACATGTCATTGGCACATGCCAAACACACACGCCGGGGTAGCCTAACTTGCAAAAACCTAGGTGCAACCTACCAACAAGGCATTCCGCACATGCCATTGGCACATGCCAAACACACACGCAAATATAGGGTAGCTTCTAACTTGCAAACCATGCAACCTACCAACAAGGCATTCCGCACATGCCGTTGGCACATGCCAAACACACACGCTGGTAGCCTAACTTGCAAACCGTGCAACCTACTAACAAGGCATTCCGCACATGCCATTGGCACATGCCAAACACACACGCTGGTAGCCTAACTTGCAAACCGTGCAACCTACCACCAAGGCATTCCGCACATGCCATTGGCACATGCCAAATACACACGCTGGTAGCCTAACTTGCAAACCATGCAACCTACCACCAAGGCATTCCACACATGCCGTTCGCACATGCCACACACGCCACTAGCAGCTCCTCGGCATTACCACTTACGCCGAGGTGTAACTCGCAACGAAGGCATTCCGCACATGCCATTGGCACATGCCACATGCGTCCCTAGCAAAGACCACTTGCACGCAAGATGCAACCAACATTCGAGACATCAACACAAACCGGGGATGCTTTCTAGGGTTTTGGTTTGGCGGTCACAAAGATGTGCAGCGTACACTACGCTCACATTAAGAAAGCGTGAAAAGGAATAAAGCGGTCAAATAAAAGAGGAAATAATGGTGAAAACGTTTTCACCCATTAACACCATGTTACCACCTCCTCCCATTATTTCACCCTTTACTCTCTTCCTTCATGAGGTCAGGTACGTTTCAAATCTCGACTTGTATAAATAGGTCTTACCTATTTCCACTGCACAACAAGTCTCGGCCAGAGAAAATACTACACTCTCGTAAAGGCAACTTCATGCAAGCTCTCCCAAAAAGCTTCCATCTCTTGCAAGCTTCCTAAGCTTTCACTTTCAGGATACAAGTCGAGATACTACTCTCCTCAACACCTTTCTTTGCTTCCCTCCCCAAATCAACCCTTCTCCTCCACTTTGTGACCGAAGCAAGTCCGGAACGGCCATTTCTTGGTTTAGTAGGACTTGTACATGGATTGATCTCTCGAATCTATAAAGTGCTCACGTGCAGCACATTTGTTTAGGGTTCAACCGCTTTCTCACTCACCTACCGAATTTAATGAAATCTACAGTAGAACGATTTTTACCCATAAACACCTGCCTATATTTGTTATATACCTTTGTCCAAAAGGTTTCGGTATCTACCCTTACGTATGAAATGAGTAGTTGTAGAGTATATGGAGTCAAAGGGAATATAATGAGCAATTTTGAGGCAAATGGGGTCCAAGGATGAGGTTTCTGTATATAGAGAAAGACACCAACGTATAGTTTTTTTTCGAAAAAAGTGAAATAATTTGGCACGGTAGGTCTTCTTGAAGGTCCATATAATCCGATTATGTTTTTACGCCATCAAGAACCGGTCTTTATGTTAGTCAATATAAACCGACTAAAGACAAATAAAAAATTTGGATTTCCACCGACAATAATCGGTTTAGATAAATTCACATGTGATCCAATTCTAGGTAGAAAAATATACAGAAAAAACAACACAATAATCGGGTTTTAATGACCCCACACATAAACCGATTTTTTAATGGACCCTCAACAATCGGATTATGCCAACATATCGAGTAGCCCGATTGTTTGCCTGTGTTTGGAAACCGAATTATTGAGCATGCATAAACTTGTTTTACGATACACATAATTATAATTAAAACTCTAAGTGCATTAAGTTCAAAACCAGGATCATCCAAAATATAAACCTTAACTATCCAAAGTCCGAAGTTTTAAAAACTTAAAACTTAAACCACCAAGTCCTAAAACTTAAACAACCAAGTCTAAAAGTTTTAAAACTTATAAATCATGGAGCACCAAAGATCATGAGTAAAGACCGGAGCATTTGCGGCATAGCTCTTCAGTCGGCCAATGCTTGAACTTCACCATTTTTTCAAAACATAGCTTCCAAATGTCCATCATAATCCCTCCTAGCTCGAAATCACATCCATCCTTCTCCTCGAAAACCTAATGACCTCATGGAGCTCTTCGAGTGCAAGCTTGTCTACCAGTGTGAGGGCTTCCTCCATTAGAGTCTCACCGCCATATGCGAACTTGTAGAGGCTTCTTTGTGGAACGCGGTTTGGTACCGTGAATATCCTCCCGGTGAGCTCTCGAGAGTAAAATGCTAGGTGGCCAAGTCCATATCTACAAAAAACAAAAATCTAGTTTACAATCGGTACATGGGAAAACATATGTAATCCGATTCTAAACACAAAAACACAGGAATTTCAAACATTGAGAATCGGTTTATGTGGTACATATGTAAAAGTCGATTCGAATGGAATCTGAAGAGGCAATTCCATTAACCAGATGCGTTAACAAGAAAATTAAATCGATTATGGAAACCCATAGTTCAAAAGAATTTAGTACCTAGAATCGGGTTATGCTAATGAACTTATCAACCAATTCAGGTGATGTCTTTTCATATTCGATTCAGACCCGCAATCGATTTATGTTAATCATCATATAAACCGATTGCTCTACATGCTCTTCATGGTGAAGAACAAAACCCAAAACCTGGTTTATAAGACATGTCAACATAAACCGATTCTAGGTAGATCAAAGATTTTGATTTTCATAAATCAAAGATTTAAACATATAAATCAATAAAGAAATGCGAATACTAGAACGGTTGATAGAGATTTACCTTTTTCTTGGTTGAATCGAAGATCGTTGGAGAAGAGGATCAAAAAAATAATTTGATTAGGGTTTTGAGAATTTGGAAGATTAGAATGTAAATAGAAAGTTTCTTTGATTTAGGTTTTTATGTTTTGGATTTTCTTGAAAATGGTAAAGATTAGTATTTATATGGATTAGTTTTAAGAATTAATTTGAGGGTAAATTAGATATTCGGCAAATTTGGCACCCCCATAGCTATTTGGTAGAGTTGAGAGAGAAATTTAATAGACCCCAAATAATTGGCCTAGGCCCAATTTAGCACCTAATTTGAAATCATCTAAGCTAGGAGACGAAATTATTTTACTTAAGTTGTTCTTAGTTTCTAATAAAAAAAAAAATTAGTGCATAATTGCGTTGTATTTGCCTTGAAATTTGGATGATTTAAGATTATTTTTTTTTGATGGGTTAGTACAATGGTTAGTTATTGTCCTAAATTCTACTAGCAATTACAAGTCCTTACCTCCTCCAAGGGAGAGAGCATGAGAACCATCAGGCCACTTGATGGTTCTCAGATGATTTAAGATCCAGTCGATGAAATAATGGAAACTACAGAGTGGAATTTACAAATCAGTACATGTGCCCGTTAATGTAGCCGGTTGTTGATTTAATAAGATACTCCCTCTCATTTTTTTGAAAAATAGATACTTTCATTTTTTTCATTTTAGCCTAAAAAATAGGCCAAATTGAAAAAGTGAAAGTACTCTTTTCCGGAAATGAGGGAGTATATAATAAGTTAATAGGTACAGTGTACTGTTCCAAATACCACTATGTCATCACACTGTTATTGCTGAGCTAAGCAACTTCCATCTTTCCATTTTGGTTGACCCAAGGTATAATTAATCTAGATTCTTGTTCGATTCAATCACACCCCTAATGAATTATACTCCTACTTGAATAAAAGAAATGGTTTCCCTCGTACCAACAGTTAAATGTTTAACGTGGTATGACTTGCATCTAGTCATCTACTGACAAAACCACGAGCTGCTTATTTAAGTAATCACCGCTAATCAATTATACCTGAGTAACTGAAATTGACTTCCTCGTACCATGACTTGCAAGTTGCATGCATCTAGTCGTCTACTGACAAAGCCACGAGCTGTTTATTTAATTACGTAGCTGTAGGGGAAGTTGGATTCAGCACGAAGTGCTGAGGATGTCCTTGGTCCAGCAACAACCTTTGATTAGTCCTACGTAAGTTGGTGTGGCTAGAAATGCGCCCCAAAGCTAAACCATACAAATACCGTGTGAGAGAAGGGAATGGGATCCGCTTTACCATTCCCAATTTATTTACTCCCTCGGTTTCTAAAGATAGGCAGGTTCTTTTAGAGACAGAGGGAGTATTTATTTTTGAGTATTTATTTTTGACTCAAATAGGACAGTAAAATAAAAAGACAATTCCACCATTAAAGGTATGATGTACTGCTCAGAAGAAAAGATACACAGCTCATTTACAGTGATGGTATGAGGAAGCCATTTCATTTCTTCAAGTATAATTGATTAGCGGTGATTAATTAAATAAACAGCCCGTGGTTCTGCCAGTAGATGATTAAATGCAAGTCATACCAGGTTAAACATTTAACTTTTTTTTTTTTTGCTCGGCAAAGAAAGGAAATAGAATAAAAAGAATGAAAGAATTACAAAACCCGGTAGCCAAAAAGGCTAGACAAGGTCGCAACAAACATGCCGACGGAAAAAAAAAAAAACCCAAAGCTCACGAGGCTCAGCAAAAAACAAAGAATTAATGAGGGGTTACAAAGAAATTTTCCCACTCAACAAGAACAAGTGAAGTATTGACTCATTTGAAACAATGCAGACCCTTTACCCGGTTGAAAGTATCAATCTTGATGTCCCTAATCACCTCAATTAGCTTAAAAATTTGTCCATCAAAGACGATTGCATTTACCCGAGCTTTCCATAACCCCCACATTATAGCGGCTGGGAGTCTCTTCCACAATTGCCTCCCCCTTTCAGAGAAATTAATCTCTTTCCAGTCACTAATCACATCCTTAATTGATTTGATGAACGACCCTATTTGTTAGCACAACCAAGGAAATAATTCCAAACGCGAAGAGCTTGAGCGCAACTAATTAATAAGTGGTCTGCCGTTTCCTCAATGTTGTTGCAGAGTTTACAGAGAATAGAGGTGCTAAGGTTAGATCGTCTAAGATGCAAGTTTTTCATGGTTGGTAATTTTCCTAAACAAGCCTGCCAAAGGAAAAGCCAACTCTATGTGGCCAAGCTGTAGACCAAACTTTAGATTTAGGAAAGATGGGAGGGGCTGAATACCTTGAGTATACCTTTCATAAGCAGCTTTCACTGAAAAACAAGCCTTTCTTGTCCCAAGCCATATGAGTTGATCGTCTTCCTCTTGAATTAAAACAATGGCATCAACTAACGGAATGAGAACGGACGGTTCATTTATTTAAACGTCATACGGTCTTCTCCTATGAGATAAACCCAAATTCCAATACATACCCTCTTCTCCCATTTGACGAGCTTCTAAAATTGAGATGTTTTTGGTGGTGGTCAGTTGGTAGAGTCTCTGGACATAGCGATGACAACGGGCCTTGAATATTCCATTTGTCCTCCCATAGTCTTATTCTGTCTCCCTTGCCAATTTTGAATTGTGAGCTTGAAAAAGTCATCCGCAGATTGAGTATATATTCTTCCATAGACTTAGGCCGTGCTTCCTTAGGTTGCTTTGTTCTCCACCCTAAATCGCCGAGCCCATGTTTGTCCTTAATCACCTTAGCCCATAGAGCATCAGGTTCTTTAGCAAGCCGCCACCACCACTTTTGAAGAAGAGAGCAATTCATATGCCTGAGACTTCTTATGCCTAACCCTCCAATCTTCAATGGCCTACAAACATTACGCCACCCCACCCAGTGGTGTTTCTTAGAATCAACAGACTCATCCCAAAGGAAGTTTCGAATCACCTTTTCAATGGAATTTATAACCTTCACCGGGCCATGAACAAAAGAAGTAGTAAATTGGTAAGCTTTGCGAGAACACTTTTTATAAGGAGAGCTTACAGCTTTATTTAGGGTTCTCCTTTTCCATGAGGCAAGTCTATTTTTGCATATCTCCAAGATTTTATCCCACTTAGCAGCTGAATTGGCAGTATCTCCCAAGGGCATTCCCAAGTATTCAGTTGGGAAGCTATCACAAGAACAGTTCAATATTTCAGCCAGCCCTTCTATGTCCTGGACATTACCAACACCAAACAAGTTACTTTTAGAGAAGTTGGTTTTGAGACCAGAAGCACATTGAAACCACAACAGAATATACTTCAGATTTAGGACTTGATCCGCATTATCATCCATAAATACTAACGTATCGTCAATTAATTGGAGGTGACTGACTTAAATAAAGAGGCATTTAAGAAGAAAGAAAACCACCCAAAGAATCCCCTATTTTCAGCTTTGATAAACATCATCGTAAGAACTTCAGACACAAGAAGAAATAAAAATGGAGATAAAGGATCTCCTTGACGCAGACCTTTTTCCGAAGTAAATTTCCCAAAAATGGAGATAAAGGTTAAACATTTAACTGTTGGTACGTACGAGGAAGCCATCTCTTTTATTCAAGTAGGAGTATATAATGCATTAGCGGTGTGATTGAATCGAACAAGAATCTTGATTAATTATACCTTGGGTCAAACAAAAACGAAATTTTCGGTTCTTTAGAAGGAAACTCCTTGGCTTAGTATGAATTCTACGATGGAATATTGGTAAAGTACATTTTACCATTAACTCAGTACATATCTTATCCAGTCGACGACTCGTTACTTTAACGAGCACATGTACTAATTTGTAAAGTCCACTGTGCAGGTTCCATTGAATTTTCACCGACCAGATTTCAAATCATCTAAATTTCGAGGCAGATGCAGCGCGATTATTGTCTAAGATGCCAACTGCAGAATGGTTCCCCTAGTGGAGACTAAAAAATCACAATATTACAAACTAATAACAACTTAAAGAAAATAATTTTGTGGATTTTCAAATCAAGTTGGTGAAAAATAGAAAGTGCATAATAGCTGCTAGTACGATCGAAATTGTTAATAACATTTTTTGATCAGAATTGTTAATAACGCCTTGCATAGTAGAATCAGAACTCCAATAACAGAAATTAAAAATGAAAACGAGAAGTAAAAATATTTTGTTTCACCAAAAATTGAATGTTTTGTTTCTTGATTTAACTAATTTTTAGCTTTTAGATGTCTAGAAGTTGAAGGCTTATTTTTGAACATGTATCCAAACATGTTCAAACTCATGTCCATAAGTTCAACTTTACCACCACCCTTGATCAAAACCATGCATAAAACTTGATGGTCACATGTACGATAGGGTCGATTGCGTCATCACGCTTGCATGGTGAGAGGACGCCTCAAGAAGCATTGAGTAGCTTCGTTTTTTCTTTCTTTTTTCGATTTAATGTACAGAAGTACAATTAGCAAAAGCTTTTTTTTTTTTTTCCCGACTTTAATGTTTTTCTAAAACTTCAAATAAAATTGTTTTCCTGAATCTCAGTGAATACAAAAAAAAAAAAAAAATCTTAATTTTTAAGAAATCAGAATTTTCAAGTAAAAAATAATAATGATTTTTTTCCAAAATAAATAAGACGAGGATCTGTGGACACTCTTAGATGGACACTATCATATATGATTTACGCCATTTTTTCCGCAAAACCAAAACGACAATTGAATTTGAATCTAATATTTAGATTATATGTTCCTCGCATAAGACTTTACGTTCCTACCAAAAATGAGCACATTTCGAGACGTATAATATCACCATCCCTTTAAATGTCAGCCGTTAAAAATTAAGGTTGAAATTAAGATCGGTGGATGGTGAGGTTTGGTAACTCGAATTGTTCTCATTTTTAGCAGGAATGTAGAAACTTATAAAACGAACGTATCATCTAAATATTAGATTCAAATTCATTATCGTTTGGATTTTGTGGATAAAATGACGCAAATCATGTATGATAGTGTTCATGGATCCCCCTCAATAAATAATGCTTAAAAGTAAATAATAATCACTTTAAATTGTGAATTTTTTGTTAAAAAATAAACAAAACTAGATTTGTGTCATGCTACGCTTCAAGTATGTTATTTTCTATTTTAAATTAGTGCGCGCTGGGCTTCGCTCCACCCTCATGGCATGCATTTGTAATTTGGTATGACGATGCATCTTTAACTTGGTGTGTGTTGGGCTTCACCCCGCTCCGTTGCGTGTATTTTTGATTTGGTTTGGCGAGGCCAATACACTAAATAGGTGGAGAATAGATAGGAAATATTGTGCGAATTTTATTTACCTTTTATTTTCGTAGAAAATATAAGTGAAATATATGCGATTATTTTTCCTTTACATAATAATTTAGGAAAAAAAGTCCTAGTATAATAACTCGACTTCATAAAATTATAAACACGATAACTTTAATTTTGTTTTGTATTTGTAATTTCGGAAAATGGGTCATTTGTCCAAAATAATTTAAAACACGGTTCAAATGGACGAGTAAAAATTTTTATGGGTGAAATGGAAAAAAAAAAATAGCAAGGATGAAACTGGGTTCATCCTGGCTAAAACTTAAAAAATAGCAAGGATGAAACTGGTTGCATCATGTGTAAAATAAAAAAAAAAAAATATTTGAAAATGGACAGATGAAACTGGTTACATCTGCTATTTTTAAATTTTTGTCCATTTAAACAAGATATCTAAATCAATGTCCTTTTCACCCAGAAATGTTATTTTTGGTCTTTTTAACCAATTTTGTGTTGTAATTTTCAAACCAATTATGCGATGCCAATGTCCTCACTCGAAAAAGGCTTGTTTCATGCTAAGTTTTTTTTTATCTAGGCCTTTAAGTCTTTGGAATACGATTCTACTCATAAGTGAATGTTATTTTGAAAATTCACGAAGAATAACCTTCCAAAGAGAGAGAGAGGGGGAGTACTGGAAACCGGAGTACTGGAAACCCATGCCATGGGGATTATAAATACAACATGATTTATATCCAGAGAACACACAACATAATACACAAGCAAAGAAACAAAAACACAGAGAGAAAAAAAGAGGAAGAAAGTAAGTTCGAAAAGAAATGGTTGTTGCTTTGAATGAGAATGATGCAGCTGTTCATGCCACCATGGCAAACTCACTACCCCAGTATGTCATTATCCAATCAAATTGGAACAATAGATACTTGCACTTCTACACAGAAAATACAGAGGTACCGGAAGCCCTCCGGTTTGATGGAGAATACAGTTTCGACCTCGACACGAGGTTCGAGGTGGAACCAGCTACCAAGGGAACTGGACTCGTCCATATCCGGTCTTTGCATAACAACAAATACTGGGCAAATTCCGGTGGGCCCAACAGATGGATCACTGCCATGGCTGTCAAACCAGAGGAGAATCAGTCCGATACACATTGCACACTTTTCCAGCCTGTTTTCTTATATTCTAACAACACCCGCGTTCTTAAGCTCCGCCATGTGAGCTCCGGATGCTACGTTAGTTTGTTTTCTGGCAACGGCAACACCAACAGTTTGTTGTGTTTGGTGACTTGCAGCGATGATGCTGGGTGCACCTTCCTTGACTGGGAAGATGTCGTTGTGTTGCCCGACCTTATCAGGATCAAGGGTGACAACGGAAACATCCTTTGCGCTTATGGTGGAGACGGCTATATGGACTACAACTATGAAGGTGATAATACCTCATACTATGTCTACGAGGTATCCCCGAGCCGCGACGGAGGCATCCGCCTGAAGAGTAGGTACTATAATGACAGGTATTGGACAATTATGGATAATTCTTGGGTATTGTTAAAGCAGGCTTCCACCGAAGTCCATGACATCAGCACTGTATTTTTACCAACAATCAGAAGTGGCAACCGTATCGTTATGCGATGTTTGAAGAACGGCTATTTTTGCAAGCGATACTCAGACAACAAAAAGACGAGCTGCCTCGCCGCACTTGCTGCCAATCCCGATGAGTACAGCATCATGGAGATTGAGGAGCCCGTCATCTCAAGGAAGATCAGTAACGTCATATATCGCCTTGCTGATGCAAGGATTTACAATGAGAATACTTCTGCGATTATGGGTGATGATGCGAGCAATAGAACTCAACTTCCCCAAACGTCAGAATTAAATCTCAAGGCTACAGTTTCCAAGACAACTAATTGGAGTACAAGTCTATCAGTGAAAGCGGGAGTGAAGGCAACTGGTACCTTTGGTGTACCGGGCGCATCAGTTTCGCTTGAGATTTCCACAGAGGTTACCAAATCTTGGGATTCAGGAGAAACGCAGACGGAGAGCCTTGAAGTGGGGTCTGTGCGAACTGTCACTGTGCCACCTATGACTAGAGTGAAGGCGAGTCTCATGGCAACACAGGTTTCGTACGACATACCATTCTCTTACACCCAGCGGGACGTTTTAATGGATGGGAGCAAAAGAGTATCCAAAAGGTATGATGGCCTTTTTAAAGGCAGCAATGGGTACAACTACAAGTACCATGTTGTCGAGCTTCCTCTCGAATAAAGCTTGCTTCGTGGCCGGTGATGATTGACGTATTCAATTTTTCATGCATCCACCTCGATCTGCACCCATGACCACAATTTGCTTGTCTGTTTATTTGTTTGTTTGTTGGTTTTCAGTTCTTTGTTTAATGGTGTGCGTGTTTATTTTTCTGTTCAAAATCCAGCAACCGATGTCTTTCTTTTTTGTTTGTTTGCAATTTCCGAAGTTCGGAAGTTCTTGAATAAGATTTCTTATTGGGAGATGCAGATGTAAAATCAGAGTGCCCTGTCAAGCACTATCCCTAAACAGTAGTGCTTTTTGTCTAGGGAAAAAAACGGTGTAGTACAGAATTTTATCAACTTAAAGACCGATTAGTCCTGACCATTCAACTAGTTACAAATCATTCCCTCCGTCTCTAAAAGATAGGCAAGTTTGGTTTTTCACAAAATTAAGAAAACCAATCATTATAACCACTTTTCACGTTTTTCCTAATCTATCCTTGGTCCCCACTCATTTGTTATAAGAGAGATGGAAAGAGAGAAGTGGTCCTCCTTTAATATTAAGAGAGAAAATGGAAAAAGCAAGTGGTCCCTCTATGGGTATCTGGTAAAATCATAACATTAGTAAAATCACTATGCCATCTACCGACCCCCGGTGCGGTGAAAGCACTCCTTCGTGTGTAACGCCAAAGCACCGTGGCCAGAGCTGCGCGCCTCTAACGTCCTGCGCAACTCGCTAATCCCGTCATCAAGGCGCTCCTTCAGTGTAACGCCGCCGATCACCGGGGCGAGCTCCGCTACCGTTCCTAACGCTTCATCAACATGACACCTCCAACCTCCACTAAGACTCCAACTACCCCACCAATGGGACGAGAAACCCGAGGAACCAGAGGAAGGCGACCCTATATCACCATCGCCGATTTGATGGAACGGCAGGAGGTTCTCTCCGAGCCTGCAGACGGATATGGTTTCGACGCAGAAAGAAGTACTTGTCTTTCTCAAAGCCCTGACAGAGCGGTTGCCGCGTGAGTCATGCCATCCAGAGCCATTTAGAAACGCCTCCAACACCCCAGACGCTAGCGCCTCGAAGGAACGCGCCTTCCGCGGACGACGATACTTGTGCTGCACTCCCCACGGAAAGAAGTCATCCATCCAATTTTGTCACACGAGAGGATCTGGAGCAACTTCTCCGGAATCGAGTCAAGAATGATGAAATAGACATGCATCAGCATCAACCTCCTTACCCATCTAAAATACAAAGAATTATGACACATCAACCTCCTTACCCATCTTCTAAATTGTGATCAACCTCCTTACCCATCACACGAGGATGCGGAGCAACTTCTCCTCGGAATCGAGTCAAGAATGATGAAATAGACATGCATCAAAGATCAACCTCCTTACCCATCTAAAATACAAAGAATTCCTCTCCCAAGAGGATACTCCTCTCCTCAATTCACCATGTATGATGGCACTGGAAATGCACGTGAACACGTCTCTCGCTTCCTAGAATCCCTGGGAGAACACGAATACAATCACGTTCTCCGTCTGAGAGAGTTTTCGAAATCTCTTACCGGAAGGGCGTACACGTGGTACAACAGCGTCACGCCAAACAACATTCCCAACTAGGGTAGCATGGTTACCGCATTTTACAAGAAGTACTTCTTCTTGTCCGAACAAGTTACCTTCTCGGACTTAGGAAGAATATACCGGAGGGACAACGAACACCCGAATGATTTCGTTAAGAGATCTGTGTTCAAGCACTAGACCGTCATGACCCAAACGTGACCGAAACAGTGGTGAATACATGCATCAGTGGTATGGTTCCCATCTACCGCGCCTTTTTAGAGAACCTGCATTTCCAGACATTCTCCGAACTCCATGAAGCTGCCAGATGATCCGCAACGATAGCACCAGCGTTATTGGAAAGGGATAGACCGACCAGAGCCAAAGACATGAGCGAAACTCGCGAAAATAGACGTCTCCTCAGCAAAAAATTTAACACTGGCCCCTCCTCTGTAAGCGTAGTAAACGAACGAGGGAAAAGGGAAAGCCCCGGATGATGGCATCAAAGATCCTAAACGTGAAGCACCATCACGACAGGGAACTCCTCCACGGAAGGCCGCCGCTAAAGCTCCCATACGTCATCACGAAACCGAAGGAAATAACCTAGATTTCCCGTTTCCCATTGAGGAGGTGATCGATATCTTAGAAGCATGGATTCAAGACAGATGTTATCGGACTACCATCTCCCAGACGCCCACCGATCGAGGCCGAGATGGCAAACCCCAAATACTTCCACTACCACAAATTTGTTCACCACCCAACCGGTGATTGCACAGAATGCTAAAACATATCTTCAAAGAAAGATAGAAGCAAGGGAACTCCAACTAGGAAACGAGGGAGTACATCGAGATCCACTTCCGAGAAGGAATTGTGGGGTCTCTCGGGGACTCCGTGCATGAGACCGTGCGTGTCCATGATGAAACACGTATGCGAAATTCTCTACCTTTCCAAGGTGCAGCGGCCAAGATATTTTCGTGGCTCTCAATCGCGCCGTGTCGTGCAAACAACTTTTTTTCCCTCCATGGAAGTCAAGTCAGAGCCCAAGCTTCAAAGAAACGAGATCGAAAAGGACAATCGGGGACGGGCCGACCACATCCTATTTAAGAGATATTCAATTCGACAACACGCTTGTCGACGCGGCCTCGACTCCAATATTATCACTCGTCAAGACTCAAGGCGTGGGGTTTACTAAACAAGAGGCTACCCGATCCCATCCGTGATTGAGAACCCGTGAGGGAAAGCCTTGAACGCTCACGCTACATCAACCTCGAGGTCAAGATAGGAGACGCTATAACGCATGGAAAATTTCACATTATCAAAGAAACCAGGGCTACGACCGATATTGGGGCACTTGTGGGGTACTCGACAACAAGGCTTAAATTGGGCACATCCTCTACCAATGTCAACGTCCGAAAGAATATCCAACAAACCGTCCCACTTGCCGGCCGCATCGATGAATTATCGATGATGCGAACCCGGACGCCTTTGAGGAGAAGACTTGTACGGGCGCTAACTCGTGGATTCCAACGCAAGTAAGTCCGCCGAGCGATCTTATCTACAACTGGGCCATTTCTTCCCCGTCTGGTCGCGGGGACTTAGCGCGACACTAGCTGATCATCAAGAGATGTGAATGGGGCGCTGGGCCATTCAAACGCTTTGCAAAGAATTTGAAGTTGCTATCGAAAGGCAACGAGACCAAGATTCAAACGGTTGCAAAACACCAACCCGTTTTCAATCGGGAGATATAGTGGTCAAAGTGAACTCGTTTGAAGTTGGGAGGATGACGGAAGATAAATGTCTGGATTGGTTTGCCCGAGGAAAAAGAAGACGAACCTTATCCGTGCGTACGTTTTAGGAGGATACCGCAAGCTCATCAACGGACAAGCGGAAGGTGTGATAGTTCACTCGCGATGGCTTAAGATTTCCAATCCCTAAAACGCGTACTTTTCCACCCACTCTCCCTTTAGTATTTCCTTCATGATTTCTCTTGATATTTGTATTTCCCTAGATGAATACACCGTTTGTATTCTTCTTCTCGGAGTTTCGTTTTTCGTTCAAAAAAAAAAAAAAAAAAACATGCATTTCCTTCCGAGTGGGTTTTCCCAAATTTCATAAAATATACCAAACCAATCCAAAATCTTTGAGAAGCCATTAACCATCATATCACAACCAGAAAAGCCAAAGTTGTGTCGAAATACCTTATTCAATTATTCGAAAATAAGAAATTGCAAACGGATGCTAATTGGCGAAGCCCTAACTTCGCCACGAATACAAAGATGGTAAAACGAGTCTGCAAAGCATCAGGACGACTACACAACAGATAGAAACAATAAAAGGAGAAGCTAGTCATCGAGAGTTGACACACAAGTCGGCTCGGTCAAACTCCTTTCAAGCACTTTCCCCAATAATCTCTCGGCAACAAAGGTTCCATCCGACACTCGCATCATAACGCAACCTCAACATCGCATCCGAAGCCACCTCAAGAAAGAACAACACTGCCTCCTTCACGACGCTCGCATCAACAACCGTCCAAAGATATGCCACCATGACCCTCCCTATGTCGCCAACAACGCCTCAAAACCTACCCCCGAAGGTGTCTCGCTCATCAAAGGCGTATTCTTTGAGGGTTTTCTCGAACCTTATGAGGCGAATTTCCCGATTCATCCGCATTCGAATCAATAATTTTGACACCACCTGAACAAAGAAGTTACGTTTCTTTTCCGAAAGTTTCGCAGGCTCAATTTTCTGTCGGTTTCAACCTTACGGGGTCGCACGCCCTAGCATTGGGCCGTGAAGAAGTCTTACTACACCGAGGTCTCGGCACACCAAGGCGCTTCGTTACTCTCCCATTCCTCCTCCATATTCACTGAATCCAATAAGGTCTGAATACGCACCCGCACTTCACCTAGATGGGTGGAAGGTAGGCCCTGAATAATTTTGCAAGCTTCATGGAACAAAGATTCAATTCTATCTAACGCCTCCTCATAAGAAGAAAACTGGATTTCGCCAATTCCAAGGCTTCCCTCCGAAAGGTTAGAGGTACGTCCGCCTCCGGGAAGATCTCATTGGCACTACTGTAACCAGAGAAAGTACGAAAGTTTTTACCCTATTTTACACCGGCACCATACATAAGTGTTGATGGTGGTTTTTAAACAAGGGGTAAAATCGTAAACCCCATGACCTAGTGTTACCCGCAACACATTAACTAAGAGCATTTAACTCTGTGTGTAAACAATTAATAGGGTATTTTTTTCAAAATACCTGATTAGGTTTTTACGTAACCCTAATTCCAAAACCAAGCCGCATACTGCGCACCATGGCAACAATTCCAAACCAAGCCGCATACTGCGCACCATGGCAACAATGTTAAACCAAGCCGCATATCGCACCACCATGGCAACAATGCCAAACCAAGCCGCATATCGCGCGGCATGATGGCAAATAATGCCAAACCAAGCCGCATATCGCGCACGATGGCAACAATGCTAAAACCAAGCCGCATATCTCGCGCACCATGGCAACAATGCCAAAACCAAGCCGCATATCGCGCACCATGGCAACAATGCCAAACCAAGCCGCATATCGCGCACCATGGCAACAATGCCAAACCAAGCCGCACAACGCGCACCATGGCAACAATGCCAAACCAAGCCGCACCGCGCACCATGGCAACAATGCCAAACCAAGCCGCATATCGCGCACCATGGCAACAATGCTAAACCAAGCCGCATACCGCTCACCATGGAAACAATGCCAAACCAAAAGCCGCACTCGCGCACCATGGCAACAATGCCAAACCAAGCCGCACCTCGCGCACCATGGCAACAAGGCCATATTTCCAAAACCCGCTATGCCTTGGCCCACGCCAAATATAGCGCCTAGGCTTGCAAGACTTCCAACTAGGTCAACATGGCCGTACGTGCCGTGGCACATGCCAACAATCGCAGCCATATTTCAAGCCGCTATGCCTTTGGCCCACGCCAAATATAGCGCCTAGGCTTGCAAGACTTGCAACTAGGTCAACATGGCCGCACGTGCCATTGGCACATGCCAACACGTATCGCAGTCATATTTCCAAGTCGCTATGCCTTTGGCCCACGCCAAATATAGCGCCCTAGGCTTGCAAGACTTGCAACCAGGTCAACATGGCCGACGTGCCATGGGCACATGCCAACACGCATCGCAGCCATATTTCCAAGCCGCTATGCCTTTGGCCCACGCCAAATATAGCACCCCTAGGCTTGCAAGACTTGCAACTAGGTCAACATGGCCGTACGTGCCATTAGCACATGCCAACACGTATCGCAGCCATATTTCCAAGCCGCTATGCCTTTGGCCCACGCCAAATATAGCGCCCTAGGCTTGCAAGACTTGCAACTAGGTCAACATGGTCAGACGTGCCATTGGCACATGCCAACACGTATCCTGTGCCATATTTCCAAGCCGCTATGCCTTTGGCCCACGCCAAATATAGCGCCCTAGGCTTGCAAGACTTGCAACTAGGTCAACATGGCCGACGTGCCATTGGCACATGCCAACACGTATCGCAGCCATATTTCCAAGCCGCTATGCCTTTGGCCCACGCCAAATATAGCGCCCTAGGCTTGCAAGACTTGCAACTAGGTCAACATGGCCGTGACGTGCCATTGGCACATGCCAACACGTATCGCAAGTCATATTTCCAAGTCGCTATGCCTTGGCCCACGCCAAATAAAGCGCCCTAGGCTTGCAAGACTTGCACCAGTCAACTAGGTCAACATGGCCGCACGTGCCATTTGCACATGCCAACACGTATCGCAGCCATATTTCCAAGCCGCTATGCCTTTGGCCCACGCCAAATATAGCACCCCTAGGCTTGCAAGACTTGCAACTAGGTCAACATGGCCGCACGTGCCATTGGGGCACATGCCAACACGTATCGCAGCCATATTTCCAAGACGCTATGCCTTTGGCCCACGCCAAATATAGGGCCCCTAGGCTTGCAAGACTTGCAACTAGGTCAACATGGCCGCACGTGCCATTGGCACATGCCAACACGTATCGCATGCCATATTTCCAAGCCGCTATGCCTTTGGCCCACGCCAAATATAGCGCCCTAGGCTTGCAAGACTTGCAACTAGGTCAACATGGCCGCACGTGCCATTGGCACATGCCAACACGTATCGCAGCCATATTTCCAAGCCGCTATGCCTTTGGCCCACGCCAAATATAGCGCCCTAGGCTTGCAAGACTTGCAACTAGGTCAACATGGCCGCACGTGCCATTGGCACATGCCAACACGTATCGCAGCCATATTTCCAAGCCGCTATGCCTTTGGCCCACGCCAAATATAGCGCCCTAGGCTTGCAAGACTTGCAACTAGGTCAACATGGCCGCACGTGCCATTGGCACATGCCAACACGTATCGCAGCCATATTTCCAAGCCGCTATGCCTTTGGCCCACGCCAAATATAGCGCCCTAGGCTTGCAAGACTTGCAACTAGGTCAACATGGCCGTACATGCCATTGGCACATGCCAACACGTACACGCGGTAGCCATATTTCCAACCGCTAAACCTTTGCCCAACCTACCACCAGGCTTGCAATACTTGCAACTAGGTCAACGCCACATGCCATTGGCACATGCCAAACACACACGCCGGTAGCCTAACTTGCAAACCGTGCAACCTACCAACAAGGTATTCCGCACATGCCATTGGCACATGCCAAACACACACGCCGGTAGCCTAACTTGCAAACCGTGCAACCTACCACCAAGGCATTCCGCACATGCCATGCCAAACACGCCACTAGCAACTTGCAAACGCGGTAACCTACCACTTACGCTCGATGTTCACACGCCAAGGCATTACCACTTACGCAACGAGGTGCAATACAACCATTCCGCACATGCCATGCCACATGCGTCCCTAGCATCACCACTTGCACTCAAGATGCAACCAACACTCGAGACATCAACACAAACCGGGGGATGCTTTCTAGGGTTTTGGTTTGGCTGTCACAAAGATGCAACAGACACTACGCTCACATTAAGAAAGCGTGAAAAGGAATAAAGCGGTCAAATAAAAGAGGAAATAATGGTGAAAACGTTTTCACCCATTAACACCATGCGGTTACCACCTCCTCCCATTATTTCACCCTTTACTCTCTTCCTTCATGAGGTCGTGGTACGTTTCAAATCTCGACTTGTATAAATAGGTCTTACCTATTTCCACCGTACACAACAAGTCTCTTGGCCAGAGAAAAATACTACACTCTCGTAAAGGCAACTTTGCAAGCTCTCCCAAAAGCTTCCATCTCTTGCAAGCTTCCTAAGCTTTCACTTCTCGATACAAGTCGAGATACTACTCCCTCCTCAGTCTCAACACCTTTCTTTGCTTCCTCCCCAAATCAACCCTTCTCCTCCACTTTGTGACCGAAGCAAGTCCGGAACGGCCATTTCTTGGTTTAGGCCGACTTGTACACAGCATTGATCTCGAATCTATAAAGTGCTCACGTGCAAAGCACATTTGTTTAGGTTTGAACCAAGCTCACCACCTACCGAATTTACCGAAATCGGCAGAAACGATTTTTACCCATAAACAATTGGCGACCACACGGAGGATTGATCTATCTGGCTACAATGTCGATGTCGATCTCGTTTTTCGACCCGTATGTCAAGATGGTAGGGGACTTGCCGAAGATGCTACCACTCGATCCGACTCAACTACCGTGACGACCCTTGCTACCGCTGCAAAAACTACACGAGAAAACTGGGACTCGTTGAAGATGCTACCAGCTGATTGGGGACTTGCGACTCACCCGACTCAACCGCTGCATAACCCGAAGTTATCGTTGTTAAAACTACACGAGAAAACCGGGGACTCGTTGAAGACGCTACCAAAGAATTGGGGACTAATCAAGCGATGCACAAAAGAAGCCGCTTTGCTACCAAAGAAAGCCGCCTTTTACTTGAGAGAGAGGCGTGTTTGCAAGTGAGTAAATTTAGATTGGGCAAGATATACGATCTGCTTTTTAGGTTCTTAATAAAACCGCCATACTATTGCGTCTTGTGCCTATTGCTAGCACACACTTTCATAAAAGCAATATTCCTTTCCCAAAACATAATCGTAGTTATATTATCAAAACCATTCATCCCTAAATAATCCAATATCCTCAAAAGCTAACATTTATCTATCAACCCAAGAAATCCAGAAGACAAAACCATAAACCAGCGCTTTGTTTGCCTTTCAAAAAAAAAAAATTCACCTACCCGTACATACCTACTTTGCACAATAACAATTACCTGTCACTATTAGCAGACGTTACTATAGTGACATTTGAAGAATTATTTATGATGAAGTATTTCCACAAGTTTATGAAAGGCATACCTATGGCTACGGTTTACACCAAAGACAAGAAAACAATAAAACAAATTGAAAGAGAAACGCTCGGAGTACATAGTTTGGGATATGCTTGCCCACTTTGTCACTACCGCGCTACCGCTAACACCATGACGTGATAACAAAGATACGAGGTAAAAAGGGGAGCCAACCCATTTCATAAGCATAACACTTTTTGAATTTGAATAAGGAAAGGATTTCCCGTTTGAGCTACGTATGGGAAGAGGCAATCGGGCCCGCAGGAACAAGTCCAAGCCACGCCAAGCCGCACCGTGCCAAGCCAATGGTCCACACCATACCGAAATCCAAGCCGTCCACACCAAGTCAGCGCCCATTCCAAGACGATCCAGCCGACGCGTTTTTCCCGGATGCGCTTACGACGCTTTCCCCGATGCGCATGCCGCCGCTTTGCCGAAGCGCTTGCCGTACGCGCTGCCCACGCGCTACTGTGCACACATGCCGCACGCGCATGCCACCAGCAGACCACACTTTGTGCTAACAGCTTTGCATCCTTCCAGCCGCTAACATCTTGCGCCCTTCCAAAGACCATCCTCGCCTCTTCGAAACAGCGCCATGGCTCCAAAGACTTCGTGATCAAAACCATGTCATCTCCGCACGATACACTTACGATCACCGAACCGTGAGCCACTTCCGCCACCCCAACGGTTCTTCAAGCATGAAAGCTCCAACCGTCACCAGAGACGCTACTCCACCATCGTGGCAAGATACCGGAAGATCCGTAAGAAGCCGACCTCCTTTTAGCACCGTTGATTCGATGAAAAGACGAAAGATACTTCACAGACGCGCGTTATAGATGAAGAGGCTCGCGTTGCTCTTGAACGCCCAAGAGAGGGGATAAGCAACTTCTCACACGTGAAGATCGTGAAGGACTTCTCCAAAATCGAAAGCAATGGAAATCAACAACTCTCCCGAGTTCACGGAGATCCTTCTTCCGTGGGACCCTCATAATTGGAACTTCGCCCACAAAGTCGCATGCCTATGATGAAACAAGCTTATGTGAGATTCTATATTTCTCCAAGGCATAGCATCAAGACATATTTGCATCTCTCAACCGCACCGCATCGAAAGCAAGCGTTTCCAGCCTGTGGAAGCCGTTCCCAAACCCCAACCTCTCCTAGAAAGCACGATCGACGATGTAACCGGGGACTCCTAACCTCTTTTCTCTTGAGGGATGTCGAGTTTGTTAACGTGACGCGGCCTCCGACTTCAAAATGGTAGCCGCCAAGGCTCGAGAGTTGCAAGATGTCATTTCAACGTTCCTCCGCATCAAGTAGCCCCGCATCAACGTTCTCCGTAAGTAGCTACGCATCAACGTTCTCCAAGCCGCTTCTCTTCAACGCTCACTTCAATGCCACTCCTTCTCCGCAAAGGGTCGTGCCGCCACACTCCCCATATCAAGGAACATAGTCACAAACAGCCAACCTTCGTAGTCATGGACACCTTTTAATCCATCTCGCCAAAACTCGTGATCATGGACAGTTTGCTCGCTACGCATCCAGCCCAATCCTTTTACGTCCACGAAGCTCATAGAATATCGCCCAACCTACTTTGTTACCACGACAATGTAGTTTCTCCCGATTACATCTCCTACCAAGAATCGTTGCCCCTCATTCGTTGATACCAGCCGAGCTTCACCGCAAAGAAGAATTACTACAAAGATGGAAACACGTAAACCATACTTGAGAACGAAGATATACACGGATCCCTTCACCGTCAAAGCTACGAAGAACAGTCCACCAAAAATCCGTACCCACAACAAGGTCCTCTACTCTTCAAGGGTGCAACGCAAGAACATCATCACCTCTCCGTCTAGAAGACGCTTCAACACTTTACGAGGCCGCGGAGGATCCCGAGCCCGCACTATCCGAGAATATGTCATCATGTAATTTCGAGCATCCTAGTGTCACATCCAAGAGTACGATAGTTTATATCAAATCCCGTGGAGGGGGGATTCAAGGCGATATAATGAAAGTAGGTCATGCATGGGGACTACCAAAACGTAAGATGCTTTCACTCCCCTCAACCAGGTTATTACCGATTTCAACATCATCACTATCGAGGTTTTACGAGCCGCTGGAATTTCTCAACATGAATCCGTACATGCACCGAAACTCCAAAAGCACGCCGAAGGTTACATTCACGTATTCATCCATTCCATCATATCAAACCGAAGTATGACCGGGGACTTCTCGCCGCATCCCATTTCGTAAGATAGAGCCCTAAATCAGCGTCCTCCAAGTCTCGCAGATCCCAACAAGGACGGATTCGAAGGAAGGGGAACGACTAGGTCATCCCGTCGATAATCGGTGGGACGCATGCTCCAACAGGATATCTCCGCACAAAAGGGAAATTTTCCATTTATACAACAAGCGGCAGTAAAGTGTACGATGCATTCCCGCCAAAGAAGAAGAAAACATACCGAGAGAAATTCAACGAATAAAGAAGAACCTTTTCATCAAACGAGGGAGATGATGACAAAGAGAGAAATCCAACAAGAAGAACCCTTTTCAAACGAGGAGGATGTTTGAATGAATACTTAACCTTTAAAAAGGAAAGGAAGCAATGAGGGACATAACGCCTAGATTTTTTGGCATGAACGATGCCCTAATCGAAGCCGCACGTGAAGGAAAGCAAGATAAGGAAACTTTGCTATCCGAAGAAACTCCCTCCTTGTTTACACCGATCCCATCAAGTCACGCCGCAAGCACGCACAGCTTCCACCTTGCGCTGCCGGTCCCACCAATGGCCGCCCTAGCACACCGCTTTCCCAACTCACGCCAACTTCCCAAACGTGCGCCCAATTGAGCCGTTCCCAATGGCCGGCCCCACCACCATTGCGCCAACTTCACCCAATAGCCTAAGTCACCCCGCAAACACGCTTTGCTTGGCCCCAAGCTAGCACACGCTTCCCAACTCACGCCAACTTCCCAACTCGCCCAAGCCGCACCGGCCCCACCAATTGTGCGCATCCCGATTTGTGCAAAACTACCAGAGGCAAGGATTCCAAATCCTATTTATAAAAGGTCAGACAAGCCTCCTCAATTCTCTTTACGGTTTGTCGTTGATAGTTTGTCACCATCTTATGCTTACCTCGCAACAAAGCCCCTGCTCCGAGCTAAGGTGGGACTTAATGTTGATGGTGGTTTTTAAACAAGGGGTAAAATCGTAAAACCCCATGACCTAGTGTTACCCGCAACACATTAACTAAGAGCATTTAACTCGTGTGTAAATAATTAAGGGGTATTTTTTCAAAATACCAGACATTAGGTTTTCAAACACGTAGGGTTTTCATGGCAACAATGCCAAACCAAGCCGCATATCACGCACCATGGCAACAATGCCAAACCAAGCCGCATATCGCGCACCATGGCAACAATGCCAAACCAAGCCGCATATCGCGCACCATGGCAACAATGCCAAACCAATCCGCATACCGCGCACCATGGCAACAATGCTAAACCAAGCCGCATACCGCGCACCATGGCAACAATGCCAAACCAAGCCGCATCGCGCACCATGGCAACAATGCCAAACCAAGCCGCACCCTCGCGCACCATGGCAACAATGCCAAACCAAGCCGCAACCGCGCACCATGGCAACAATGCCAAAACCAAGCCGCACCTCGCGACCATGGCAACAATGCCAAAACCAAGCCGCATATCGCGCACCATGGCAACAATGCCAAACCAAGCCGCACTCGCGCACCATGGCAACAATGCCAAACCAAGCCGCACTTCGCGCACCATGGCAACAAGGCCATATTTCCAAGCCGCTATGCCTTTGGCCCACGCCAAATATAGCGCCCTAGGCTTGCAAGACTTGCAACTAGGTCAACATGGCCGCACACGTGCCATTGGCACATGCCAACACGTATCGCAGTCATATTTCCAAGTCGCTATGCCTTTGGCCCACGCCAAATATAGCGCCTAGGCTAGCAAGACTTGCAACTAGGTCAACAGGGCCGCACGTGCCATTGGCACATGCTAACACGTGTCGCAGCCATATTTCCAAGCCGCTATGCCTTTGGCCCACGCCAAATATAGCGCCCTAGGCTTGCAAGACTTGCAACTAGGTCAACATGGCCGCACGTGCCATTGGCACATGCCAACACGTGTCGCAAGCCATATTTCCAAGCCGCTATGCCTTTGGCCCACGCCAAATATAGCGCCCTAGGCTAGCAAGACTTGCAACTAGGTCAACATGGCCGCACGTGCCATTGGCACATGCCAACACGTATCGCAAGCCATATTTCCAAGCCGCTATGCCTTTGGCCCACGCCAAATATAGCGCCTAGGCTTGCAAGACTTGCAACTAGGTCAACATGGCCGCACGTGCCATTGGCACATGCCAACACGTATCGCAGCCATATTTCCAAGCCGCTATGCCTTTGGCCCACGCCAAATATAGCGCCCTAGGCTTGCAATACTTGCAACTAGGTCAACATGGCCGTACGTGCCATTAGCACATGCCAACACGTATCGCAGCCATATTTCCAAGCCGCTATGCCTTTGGCCCACGCCAAATATAGCGCCCTAGGCTTGCAAGACTTGCAACTAGGTCAACATGGCCGCACGTGCCATTGGCACATGCCAACACGTATCGCAGCCATATTTCCAAGCCGCTATGCCTTTGGCCCACGCCAAATATAGCGCCCTAGGCTTGCAAGACTTGCAACTAGGTCAACATGGACGACGTGCCATTGGCACATGCCAACACGTATCGCATGCCATATTTCCAAGCCGCTATGCCTTTGGCCCACATGCCAAATATAGCGCCCTAGGCTTGCAAGACTTGCAACTAGGTCAACATGGCCGCACGTGCCATTGGCACATGCCAACACGTATCGCAGCCATATTTCCAAGCCGCTATGCCTTTGGCCCACGCCAAATATAGCGCCCTAGGCTTGCAAGACTTGCAACTAGGTCAACATGGTCCGACGTGCCATTGGCACATGCCAACACGTATCGCAAGCCATATTTCCAAGCCGCTATGCCTTTGGCCCACGCCAAATATAGCGCCCTAGGCTTGCAAGACTTGCAACTAGGTCAACATGGCCGCACGTGCCATTGGCACATGCCAACACGTATCGCAGCCATATTTCCAAGCCGTTATGCCTTTGGCCCACGCCAAATATAGCGCCCTAGGCTTGCAAGACTTGCAACTAGGTCAACATGGCCGTACATGCCATTGGCACATGCCAACACACATCGCAGCCATATTTCCAAGCCGCTAATGCCTTGGCCCAAACCGTGCAACCTAGGCCAAGACTTGCAACTAGGTCAACATTGCCGCACATGCCATTGGCACATGCCAAACACACACGCCGGTAGCCTAACTTGCAAACCGTGCAACTTACCAACAAGGCATTCCGCACATGCCATTGGCACATGCCAAACACACACGCTAGTAGCCTAACTTGCAAACCGTGCAACCTACCACCAAGGCATTTCGCACATGCCGTTGGCACATGCCACACACGCCACTAGCAGCTCTGCATTACCACTTACGCCGAGGTGCAACTCGCAACGAAGGCATTCCGCACATGCCATTGGCACATGCCACATGCGTCCCTAGCAAGACCACTTGCACGCGCAAGATGCAACCAACACTCGAGACATCAACACAAACTGGGGGGATGCTTTAGGGTTTTGGTTTGGCGGTCACATCATGCGGCGTGACACTACGCTCACATTAAGAAAGCGTGAAAAGGAATAAAGCGGTCAAATAAAAGAGGAAATAATGGTGAAAACGTTTTCACCCATTAACACCATGCGGTTACCACCTCCTCCCATTATTTCACCCTTTACTCTCTTCTTCCTTCATGAGGTCGTGGTACGTTTCAAATCTCGACTTGTATAAATAGGTCTTACCTATTTCCACCCGACAACAAGTCTCGGCCAGAGAAAATACTACACTCTCGTAAAGGCAACTTTGCAAGCTCTCCCAAAAGCTTCCATCTCTTGCAAGCTCCTAAGCTTTCACTTTCTCGATACAAGTCGAGATACTACTCTCCTCAACACCTCAACACCTTTTGCTTCCTCCCCAAATCAACCCTTCTCCTCCACTTTGTGACCGGAGCAAGTCCTGGAACGGCCATTTCTTGGTTTAGGCCGGACTTGTACATATTGATCTCTCGAATCTATAAAGTGCTCACGTGCAGCACATTTGTTTAGGGTTTGAACCAAGTTTCTCACTCACCAACCGAATTTACCGAAATCTCGTAAACGATTTTTACCCATAAACAATAAGGAAGAAGACAAAGTAAACCGGAAAACACGAGACGATACCTGCAAGGAGGGCGAGCACTATTTCAAGACAAACTAAGCGAATGAAGGATCCAAGATCTTCTCTTATCTAATAATGCAATCCCGAAAAGGAAAGCTTTCTACTAATTGAGAATTAAGGCGTAATGTACTAGCCTTAATTAAAACCTATTCTACCAAGAAAATAAAAGGGAAAGTCTAGATTCGGCTATGAGAGATAATAAGGGTTTGGTGAGAAAAACGCTTTAAGTATGTGTTTGAGACGTGCTTTCTCGCTTTGCTTTTCTTTCGACCACCAAAGATCGAGATTTAGGAACAAAACCGACAACGTAAATCGAGAAGAAGGAGTAACGCCCTTTTATGGACATAACACTCTCGGTTTTTGAAAGAAAAAAGTTCCCTAGTTCAATCTACACAAGAAGAGAGGCATCGGGCCCAAAGACAAATCACCACCGCGCCGAGCCGTTCGTACACACCTCACCGAATCACACCGCATTATGAATGCACCGCGCCAAGTTGTTCTGTTCCATTGCCGTGGCCTCATCATGCCAAAACCGGGTCGCCATGCTTTGCCTCTCCAAACCGTTCGCACGTGTATTGCCTCTCCAACCGTCCGCGCTCGCGTGACAACCCGGCAATTTTCATCTCACAACTCGATAGACGCATATATTTGTCTATTTTGATCTCAATTTTCTATATTGTTAGTACCCATTTTTGTATTTATTTTGGCATTTTATATTTTTGTAGGTGTTTTTTGGAGAAACAAGCTTTTGTGGGAAAATTGGCTCGAGAAGTGGTTTTTGCGCTCGTGGGAGAAATTTACTATACATACCTTCATTTTGGATAAGGGGTAACCAAACTACTAAGGGGCAACTGTCGGTTGTCAATCCGTCAAAAATAATTTCACTTTCTTACTCACTAAATTTAAATGAAGCACAAGGTAAGGAAGAGTTCGTATCCTTGAGAGAGGCAATTGTTGTTATGCAATTTTATTTCTAAGGTAACCAAGGGGGATGTTTGTTGTTTTTTAACGAAATACTAAAGTTAAAATAAAATAAAGCAAAGCAAATAGTTGGAATAATCAATAAGGAGAAGATATTGGTCACGGGATATTATCATTCACAAACATGTATTTTCATCAATGATTAGAACTGGTATTTTAATCGTATTTACTAAAAGTCCTAGGATACCTTGATCGCAAGTATAACCCTGTTAATTCCATTTTCATCACAACCACATTAAAAGATGCATATGTGAATTTCTTCCTAGGAAAAAGCAACCTAAAGTGTAAAAGCACAATTAAGTTTAACTCCCTAAAAGCAATAAGTTCTATGGAATAAGACTAATCAATGCAAACGAATGTGTAAAAGCACTAAACGTTTTAACAAAAGTTATGATTCACTTGTGACTAGTAGGATATATCACTACAAGCACTACCCACAATTATGCTACTTAGAATCAGGGATAAACAACTTTTTCGTATTGAAAAACCCTAATATAGCTCTCTAGAGATGAACGCAAATCGGATTGATTCCGGACTCAACCTAACAAGTATTCAAATCTTATAACACTATTAATTGTGAATCACAAACAATAAATTACTGAGACAAAACTAATTCATAGATTCAAAAACATGTTGAGAAATCAACTTTTATCCCATAACCAATAATATGTTTAGCTACTCATAGCTAAGGAGTTCATCATAATAATATTAATTGAAAAAGAAGAAGATGAGCAAAAGCAAACCCTAGAAGCGTAAACAAAAGTGGCTCTCCAAAATTCCATGAATAATATATTAGATAATTTGTAGAAGACCTTCCCTTTATAGCTTTTCTCCAACTTCTAAAATTAGGTCTAGTCTTCAAAGTCCATTAGATGAAAATCCACCAAGCCCATAAAAGAGAGAACCCCATGTAGAAAATATGACCCAAAAGTGGTCATAGGAAATATGGTATTGTGGCCGGAACTTGGTAGGAAAGGTCGCCGGAAAATATCTCGTGTGACCGGCAAAGTCCGGCCTTGGCCACTTGGCCAACGGTCAACTTTGCCGGGTCAACTCGGTCTCGATCGAGTCAAACCGAAGTCGGGAAGAGTCGGGGCTGATTCTCCGTGAGCTAATCGGGGTGACTTGATGGAGTTGCCATGGCATGAGCCATTTGGCGCAGCCGAGTTGTGTTGCATAATCATTGTGCATCACTCAAGTCATGGTTCCAGTCGACAAAAATCTCCAGCTATAACCGACATCTCCTCACTTCACAGAGACACTCGCTACCATTACCTCCAAACCCATCCTACCAAGTTCTCCATCTAAAGTTCACCATCTCGGACATACCACCATTTCCATGTCTCCAAGTTTGAACTCAAACACAACCCATCATATAACCACCATTAATCCGACCTTGGCCGCCTTTCACCTCATCTGATTGCATCCAATAGCGGCTCTCAAACTCAAACTCATTCCGCATTTCATAGCTCCGCCTTACCCATCACGGCCTCAATACGCCATTCTCTTCTAGGCCTAAATGCCACCGAGTCATGTCATTTCAACCACTCCGCCTCCGTAGCTTTCATGACTCCATAACTCCGCAGACTCTGCCTTCAATTTGCACTAATAAACTTGTTTCGCGCCACTAACACCAATTCACAGGATCACTCAATTTCTTCCCCGCCACTCCGCCCCACAAATCAGCCGCAACAAGTCTTCCTACTATTTCTTGGCTCCATATGTAGTTCCATCTTAGACCTCTCGTTTTCTCTACCATCACAGACTTCCCCCATATGATGAGAAACACACAAAGAACCTGCAACTCACTCAACACTTCACCGCACCAAAGAACACAATTCCATTCATTCCAGCCTCGCATCCTAAACATTCATCTATTTCCGCAACCTCAAAATTGAGCTAACACCACCAGCCTTCTAATTTATCATCACAAACTCCATAACAATACCTGCAATTCATTCATCTCAGCTCTAGCCATTGCAATATCAGACCTGCCATACCAGCACCACTGGCAGCAACATCATCACAACATCGACTAAAACTGCACAACACAGCATCTCTCCAGGCCAACTCTAGATCCTTGCCATTTCAGTCCACAACCTGAGCCATCTCCTTCCATTTCTCAAACCCTGAGAACAACCCATATCAACCATTCCTTGTCAATCGACGGCAAACCCATTGTTACAAACCTGATTAACCACACTGATTTCCCTAAGTGGAATGACACCGACCCACCTTTTATCTTGACCAACAAACCAATATCAACCTCTCAACGTGACAATGCCGCAACACCTTCATCATCGTAAACCGTTTGAAATCTACACAAGCTCAGGCCAGAACCATCTATCATCTCGTTCTGCTACCAATTACCAATTGGAACCAAACCCAGCTTGTAATTTCCTTCTCAATATCATCATATCCAGTGTCGTTCTTCAATTGCAGAGACAAACCCTTCTACAATTTATCACCAAAATCGTCAGTCACTCGCTTCTTTCTTCTTTGACATCCATCACATTCCTCAATTGTTAATGGCATCGCAATTTCTCCTCTCGATTCAACTCATAATTGAGATTAAACTCGATTCAAGCTAAACCCATCTTTTCAATCTCATAGCTGACCCTCAATTCCTTATCATCTTCCCAACAAAACCCTAACCTCGTAAACCTAGAACATCATGATTCATTAATCAATCACCCACCAATTGCAACTCCGTTATTTTTTTGATTCTCTCTCCGGACTGATAGCAGACAAACTCATATCACGTGATTCACTTCTATCCATTATTCTTTTGGCTTCAATCTCTACGTGAATCTGCTTTCTCGAGTCTCTCATGGAAGCAACAGATCAATTTGGGAAGAAAATGATTTTCTTCTTCTCGACTTAGTTGATAAGGTTGTAGATACCCGTATTTAGGCGCCCGATTGATGGATATGGGCCACCTCAATAATCTTGATTTGAACTGCTCGCCCGGGAGATCGACGACAATTTCCGCGTAACTCCTCTTGTGCAACCTAGCATGCGCCAAATATCGCTCATGAGTTGACCTTTTTCGCTCCAAATGGCTAATTTCTCCTTCTTTTGCTCCCGAATGACTCCATCAGACCTAATAAACTCAAAAGTAAACATAAGATACATAATTTACAAGAAAACTCGCAAAGAAAGCATAAACACTAGATATTAAATACGGTGTATTCTACACCTATCAAAGAACCAAATCACTATCGCACCTCAAAGATCGTGGATAAGGGGCACTCATCTTCAAGAATTCAAAATTTGATTTTAAGGAAAACTTGTGATCTCCCGGCAGTTTGGATTCGATTTTGAACGTGATCTAAGGAGACTCAATCACGGATTTTGGTTAATTTAGGATCGTTAGGGGATAAACAGGCTTAGTATGGGCATTTGGATCGAGTAAATTGGGCTGTATGATCGAGTTGGCTCAAATAGGGAGAAGTTATCACGGGTTTAGTTTTTAAGTGATCTGGTCGAATTTCATGGAGATTCGATCGCTGGATTTAGTTGATATGGGCCTAGTAAGCCTAAACAGGGAAGTTATGGGTGATAGTTTCGATTAAATTGGGGTGGGATAGTTGTCTTGGAGCAAAATAGAGTGTGTGGAATATATCGGGTTCGCTTTTTGGCTTATTTTCTAAATCCGGTGAGACTAAAAAACGCAAATAAACTTTCCTAAGATTCACATATACCGATAGAGAGTTTGGAAAGGATTTGATAGCTTGGAAACGCGTAAAACGATTCGGCGGAGATATTATTGTCGTGGCTTGCACGGAAAAAAAGAGAAGAATTTTAATCGGGTTTTTTAGATTTTCGAGAGATATAAAAGGTGTATTCGAGTTCCAGGGAAGGGGGTGGAAGTTTGGGAGAAGTTATGGGTAGTTTAGAACACCACAGAGATCAACAGGAGGAGTTGCAGGAAGTCAAGTTCTGCTGGTGTAGAAGGAAGAACACGAATAACATTAGACCCTTTAGAGCAGTCTTTATTTTACAAAGATATCTCTTTTATCGTTTCTCGTAATAGTTTATATTGCGACAATTTCTTCAGTGATAAATGGGTTGTAACACTCGTTAAACGCTGCAAACGGTCTGCTCTAGTAGTTCTCTCTTGTTTTCACCCTTTTGGCTATGAACACCTACTTTGAGCACGTGAATAACATGAGGAGCTAAACCCCATTGCCGAGGCGACAGAGGAAGCCATTTTTCCAATTATTATGTGGTAATCTCTATTTTTAATAATTTTTGCAATTTTTTTATGATTATTTGCACCGAACTGAAATCGAATACATGATTCTGATTAAGTGGTTGTGTTCTCAATTGATGGGTCATGCTTAGGTTAAGTATTTTGACAGTCCATGCTTTTGATTTACAACTATTGTTTTGAGAATTTACTTGTCTAGGCAAAAATTTAGAATCACTTTAAATGTAAAGAGATGCATGAATATTGATTAGATTAAATCACATAAAAATTGAGTTTGGTGGAATCCCGAGTCTCAGTGCTTTTAAAATCTTGATAACAACATCATCTTGAGTTTTCTATTTTGAAATATAATTCTAAAATCAAATCTTTACAAGCCCGAGTTGAACGAATCTTTGCTACCACTTCACACACAACTTCAAAATCACATCAATTTTTGGCGCTGCTGCCGGGGACTTGTATTTAGGTTTTAGGTTTTAGAGTTATTTCTATTTTTATATTTTTTGTTCTCTTTTACGCCTTGTATTTTTCTAATTCTTTTGATTTGGAGCGAAGCTACAAGGAAAGAAAAAGTGCTATAAAAGGAAAGCTTCGCCAAAGAAGGAAAGAAAAGAGGAGTCCAAGGAGTGAAGAAGAAGATTTTGTATATAGTTATTTTGTTTTATTTTTGGAAACTGTAAATAAGGTTTTATTTCTGTAAATTTTCTTTTCCTTTTTGGACATTTTTATTTTTGGACTTGGACATTATTTTTAAAACCCTAAGGAAGGGTTGAAATCAAATATAAACCGTTTGGGCAGGAAGGACGACAATTACGAAATCACTGTCTCGGCCCTCGGGTTCGTACATTGACATAGGAGTTGGTGGCCCCGAGTCGACTTCAACGGTTCATCGCCCCGTCCGGTACGGAGGTAAGACTCTATCCACCCACGAATCCTTCACAAGTGGGTTTTATTGTGTGACAACTCACACCCCCGCAATAGAATGTCGAACTCGGTATTATAATAGCCAATACAACGAATATCCGTCTCTGATTTTCAAATGGACATTACTTTCACCATAGTGTGAATAGTGTTTGGGAACATCAAACTTTGGAGGTTATGGTTCATACCGAGTGAGCCCAATTACTATTCACACACCCACCGGCCATAATGAGCAAAACAATCCCTCTATTTCTCTAGAAGAGGCTCTCAAGAGTTATACCTTATTTGTGAAGAAAACCCAGTAACATTCTTTCGCATTTGAGCGGTCAACAAAGATGTCTTTTAAGAAACTCTTAAGCAATATACCGAGAGTACAAATAGGATTGTAGAAAAATTGTCTCAAAATAATCTTAACTTCCAATACAAATGTTTCCAATAGTACCCTTTGAAAATGAAGATAGTTATTTACATAATCAAGATGACAAGGATAGAATTGGTAACATTACTTTAGATGAGGTTCAACCATTTTCATGTTATTATAATGATGATTATGATGAGAATAGTGTTGATGAAGAATTTGAAATAAGTAGGCATAGTGATCAGGAATTTTCCACTCCAATTGAGATTTATAATGATAATGTTATTTCTAGTTCAAATCCAAATAATTTTAATGATTATTCACCTATTCAAAAGGACGAGGATTTGACTAAAGATAACACTTCCTTAGATGATGTAGTATTTCCTTTCGATTGAAGCCAATTATGGTTTATAGGAACGGGCATATTTTGAGTCTAGCAATTTAGAAACAATAGGACTTAGAAAAAGAAAATGAACTCGTAGAGATGAGTGAGGATGAACCCCGACTTAGTAAGAATCAATTGACCATTTTCAGAATCGATGACCTAGAAATTAGGGAAGTTGTGACTAGTTTTTCTAGAGACACTGAAAACTCTAAGTTTGGGGGTGATTATCATTCTCCGTGTGATTTAACTCTTAGAAAGGTCCCTCACTTGGGACTTGACACATGTGCCTCAACCATTTTAAAAGATTATCTTCATACACGTTTTCCTGAACCTAGTGATGTCCATAAGGAAGTTCAGTTGTTAGAAACCCATCCTCGGGTTGATGTGGTTTACCCAGGCTATGATACCCACATTCAATTTGTTTTCCCACCAAATATTTTTCAACCAATTGTGGGAATGTATGAGTTAAAAATGTGTCGGCTTATTAAGTTCGAGACCAAACCTAATTATTTTAGGAGAATAAACGACACATTTGCTTAAGAATGACCATTACTCTCATTGTGGTCAATCGTGTGAGTCAAAACCGATTTACTTAGAGGATCCTCAATTATTCAAAGTTATTATTATGTGCTTCTAAGTTCTTATTTGAGTTTTTCCAGACTCTAATACCCGATCGGATCTTAGCTACGAGGAAATGCAACCAAGAAAAATATTTTATTTATACCCTTTCATGGAGCCTGAACCTGAACCACAACTAAATGTAGTTGTCTTAAACAGGAAACTAGACAAGGATATGCTTTATTTATTAATTTTCTTGGCATGTTGTAGATTCCTTTTACTTGTGATAGCTCTATTTGGTTTTGATGACCCACAGATATTTCGGCTATTACTTTATGATTTTATGAGGTGACTAATCCTTTCTTAGTCTGGTTGAAGACTTTAAACTTAGCACCTCTTGGGAGGTAACCCAATATTCATGCGACACGGTAATATCTTTCCTTATATCTTTTGCTTTAAATGGTAACAGCTTTCTCCTTGTTCATGCTTTTAATTCTATCTTTAGAAAATTGAGGACAATGTTAGATTCAAGTTTGGGGTATGGGAGAAACTTTTTAGCCGTTAATAAATAAACTCCGAGCCTAGAAATTTATGCTTATTAAGGATGGCACTAACCAATCTAAGTGGATGGAAGCATTTTGGTTGTAGGAGCTAGAACTAATCTGATTAGATGGAAACATCTAAAGAGTCTATTCATAAAAGCACATAGCTCGGTGTTAGAATTAAAGAAAAAACATGGTAGTTTCGCCATATCTCGTTAATGAATCCTTTTCACTTCTATTTTTATTTTGTTTTCTTTAAAATATGTTTTTCTAAGTGATTAGGTGGGGCTCACGATTCAAGTTGTTACCACCGCTAGGGTGAAATAGAGTGATTGATACACAAAAAAATAAATAAAAATATTATGCACAAAAAAAAAAAGAAGAAAAATAAATAAAAATAAATTGAGACCGCACCATCGACCAACCGAATAAATTAAATAAAGCTCCACCACCGGAACCCTTGTATATGCCATTGTGTTGACCTAGCGTTAGGATTATCGACCACAGTTCCCCTTGTATATGCTAGTGTGTGGATATTAGTCCGGATCAAGATACCAATCCATTAGGATAGGTTCATTTTTGCGGTGGGCTTTATTGTGATATGAGAAACACCGTTCACCTTAGTCAACATCAAAACCATCTATGTTTTTCTATATCCGTTTCTTAATCATCCATGTAATTGGTTGGTCAGTTATGATGTCCGTAAACTATCCGAGTAGAGCTCGTGACTTATATATGAATTTTAGTATGCTTGAGTGCAAACTCGTGTACAACAATTGGAATTTCGCATCGGTACTTCCTCCGTAGTCAATAAGTGTGCCAACCAAGGCGATTCTTTAGTGCCTTCCAAGGTTCTGCGTAGATAGTTAGGGTCTGGAGTATAAAGTTTTTGTGGGTATATCTCTTGTAAGCCCTCCCGAGACTATAAATCGGCCACTAGGGCCACCTAGGGGTTTAAAGGCTTATTCCATACGCAAAATACAATCGACGATGCTCGCGACAATGAGTTAGGATTTTATTTTCTAGATTTGATTTGCTGGGACTAGCAAATAATAAGTTTGGGGGTATTTGATAGACGATTTATGTGTCTATTTTGATCTCAATTTTCTATATTGTTAGTACCCATTTTTCTATTTATTTTGGCATTTTATGTTTTGAGGTGTTTTTGGAGAAACAAGCTTTGCGGGAAAATTGGCTCCAAAAAGTGGTTTTGCGCTCGTGGGAGAAAATTACTATGCAGACCTCCATTTTGAATAAGGGGTAACCAAACTACTAAGGGGCACCCAAATCACTATCTAAGACCTCAAAGATCGTGGATAAGGGGCC
This sequence comes from Papaver armeniacum, assembly GCA_023531295.1. Taxonomy (NCBI): domain Eukaryota; kingdom Viridiplantae; phylum Streptophyta; class Magnoliopsida; order Ranunculales; family Papaveraceae; genus Papaver; species Papaver armeniacum. Next base: position 53,750 of record JAJJWW010016619.1, read on the forward strand.
CTCATCTTCAAGAATTCAAAATTTGATTTTTAAGGAAAACTTGACAAATTCCTCATGGCAGAGTTTGGATTCGATTTGAACGTGATCTAAGGAGACTCAATCACGGATTTTGGTTAATTTAGGCCTATTAGGGATAAACAGCTTAGTATGGGCATTTGGATCGAGTAAATTGGGCCGTATGATCGAGTTGGCTCAAACAGGGAGAAGTTATCACTCGGTTTAGTTTTTATGATCTCGTCGAATTTCATGGAGATTCGATCGCTGGATTTAGTTGATATGTGCCTAGTAAGCTTAAACAGTGGAAGTTATGGGTGATAGTTTTCGATTAAATTGGGTTGCCGGTTGTTTTGGAGCAAAACAGTGTGTGGAATATATCGGGTTCCGTTTGGCTTGTTTTCTGAAATCCGGTGGAGACTAAAACGCAGATAAACTTTCCTAAGATTCACATATACCCGATAGAGAGTTTGGAAAGGATTTGATGACTTGAAAACGCCAGAAACGATTCTAAGCAGAGATATTATTGCCGTGGCTTGCACGGAAAGAAAGATAAGAATTTTAATCGGGATTTTTAGGTTTCCGAGAGATATAACGAGTTCCAGGGAAGGGGATGGAAGTTTAGGAGAAGTTAGGGGTAGTTTAACAGCACAGAGATCAACAAGAGGAGTTGCAGGAAGTCGGTGCCCCACTGGGTGTAGAAGAAAGAACACGAAAGAACATTAGACCCTTTAGAGCGCTTCTTTATTTCTACCTTATCTCTTCAATTGTTTCTCAGTAATTGATTTATATTGCTATTACAATTCTCTCAGAATAATCAGCTTTGTAACGCCTTTTAAATGTTGCAAACGGTCCGTTTCTAGTAGTTTCTCTTGTTTTTCACCCTTTTGAGCTATGAACACCTACTTTGAGCACGTGAATATGAGAGCTAAACCCCATTGTTTGAGGCTTACTGGGAGGAAGCCATTTTTCCATTATTATGGGTAATCTCTATTTTAATAATTTTGCAATTTCTTTTATGATTATTTGCACTGAACTGAAATCGAATACATGATTCCGATTAAGTGGTTGTGTTCTCAATTGATGGTCATGCTTAGGCGTTAAGTCTTTTGGCGGTCCATGCTTTCGATTTACAACTATTTTTTTGAGAATCTACTTGTCTAGGCAAAAATATTAGAATCACTTTAAATGTAAAGAGATGCATGAATATTGATTAGATTAAATCACATAAAAATTGGAGTTTGGTGGAACTCAATCTAGAGTGCTTTTTAAAATCTTGATAACAACATCATCTTGAGTTTTCTATTTTAAAATATAATTTAAAATCAAATCTTTACAAGCACGAGTTGAACGAATCTTTACTACCACTTTACACACAACTTCAAAATCACATCAAACTCCACGGTTTGCATCCCCAAGACAATTCACGCAGGCCGCCAACACGGAAGCACAAACTCTTCACCTCTCAAAAGATTAGTCGACTTTCCCGACCATCTTGCATGTTCTACGTTTCGATTTTTTCCTCGTCTCTGTCACCATCATATGCTTACCCCGCAACAAGGCACTGCTCCGAGCTAGCTGGGGACTTAATGTTGATGGTGGTTTTAACTTAGGGGTAAAGTCGTGAAAACCTAGCCAAACAAAGGACTTATGATAACTTGAGTAATAATGTCCAAAACCAGCCACATTTATTGAACCTTTAATTTGTCTATGTTTAAAATTACCAGGGCACCTTTTTTTTTTAATGCTAATTAGGGTTTCAAAAGCCAAAACCCTAATTCTCAAACCGCACGTGCCAATGGCTCATCATGCTAGCCCATCCTAACGCACTAAGGCATGCCAACCATGCTAGCCGCGACCCCTATGCCAATGGAAAATCATGCCACCACACCTACCGCGCCAAGGAATGCCAACCACGCTTAGCCGCACCCCGTGTCAATGGAAAACCATGCCGCCACACCTACCGCGCCAAGGCATGCCAACCATGCTAGCAAAGACTCCTGTGCCAATGGCAAACCATGCCATCCACACCTACCAAACCCTCGGCCCCACATGCCAAGCCAAACCTCACCTTGCCTTCTCCCTAGCCATGCTAGCCGCACCATGCGCCCATGGTATGCCAAGCCCTTGGCCCCGCCATGCCAAGCCAAAACATTCACGCCAAACCCTCGGACCCACATGCCAAGCCAAAACCGCACCTTGCCTTGGCCCTAGCCATGCTAGCCGCGCCCACGTGCCAATCTGTGATGCCAAGCCCTTTACCCCACCATGCTAAGCCAAACCGCACTTCGCCTTCGCCCTAGCCATGCTAGCCGCACAATGTGCCAACGGCGTGCCAAACCCTTGGCCCCATCATGCCAATCCAAACCGCACCTTGCCTTGTCCTTAGCCGTGCTAGCCGCACCATGTGCCAACGGCATGCCAAACCCTTGGCCCTACCATACCAAGGCAAACCGCACATCGCTTTGTCCCTAGCCATGCTAGCCGCGCCATGTGCCAACGGCATGCCAAACCCTTGGCCCCACTATACCAAGCCAAACCGCACCTTTCCTTGTCCCTAGCCATACTAGCCGCACCATGTGCCAACGAGCATGCTAAGCACTCCGCCCACATGCCAAACGCACCTAGCCGCACTCACCATGCCGCCTCTTCCTTACGCTACCAAAACCAAGGTGTGCGACGATCAACGGTCCCCCTTCAATACAGTGAGCAAATCCTAGCCATCCAAGGTTACCAGACGACGCATGGTAACATTTGGCCTCAAACCTGCCGTCACGCCAAACCATGCCATGCCAACGGCGATGCCAACCTAGCCGTACCACCATGCCGGCCTTCCCTACGTGGCTACTAAAAACGAAGGCGTGCGATTTATCAACGCTCCCCTTAAATCCCGGAGAAAATCCTAGCCATCCAAGGTTACTACTCGACGCATGGTAACCTTTTGGCCCGAAAACCTAAGTTTGGCCACGCCAAACCATGCCGTGCCAACGACATGCCAACCTAGCCACGCCACCATGCTGGCCTTCCCTACGCGACTACCCAATAAACGAAGAAAGCGTATGACGATCAACGGTCCCCTTCAATCCCAAGAGAGAAAATCCTAGCCATCCAAGGTTACCGTACGATGCATGGTAACCTTAGCCCAAAACCTAAGTTTGGCCACGCCAAAACATGCCATGCCAACCTAGCCACGCCACCATGCCGGCCTTCCCCTACACGGCTACCAAAAACGAAGGCGTGCGACGATCAATGGTCCCCCTTCAATCCCATTGGCAAATCCTAGTCATCCAAGGTTACTGCATGACGACGCATGGTAACCTTTGGCACGAAACCTAAGTTTGGCCACGCCAAACCATGCCATGCAAATGGCATGCCAACCTAGCCGCGCCACTATGCGCCGGCCTTCCTACGCGGCTACAAAAACGGAAGGCGACTGACGATCAACGGCCCCCTTCAATCCCATGAGCAAATCCTAGCCATCCAAGGTTACTGAATGACGACGCATAGTAACCTTTGGCCGAAAAACCTAAGTTTGGCCACGCCAAACCACGCCATGCCAACCGAACCATCGCGTCACCATGCTAGCCTTCCTACGCGGCTACCAAAAACGATTGGCCGTGCGACGATCAACGGTCCCCTTTCAATCCCGGTGAGCAATCCTAGCCATCCAAGGTTACCAGACGACGCATGGTAACCTTTGGCCCAAAAACCTAAGTTTGGCCACGCCAAACCATGCCATGCCAACCGAATGATAGCGTCACCATGCTAGCCTTCCTACGCGGCTACCAAAACGAAAGCATGCAACGATCAACGACTATCTTCCTCTTGAGATGCAAAATCTCGACCGTCGAAGGTCACCAAGATAGCAAGTCTCCCAGTCGACTTTTCCTGTGCAACAACAACATGCTATATTTTTTCCACAAAACCATTCGAGACATCAACACATATAAACCGGGGATCCTCTTTGGGTATTGGTTTGACGTTTACAGGCCAAGTAGCGGGCATACCTATGCCCGCCATAAGGAAGTGTCATAAGGATGAGGCGTTAGTAAATACATGGAGTTAATCGCGAAACGCTCTTTTATGGAACATCAATTCCATGCGTTAACGGTTTTATGGAACATCAATTCCATCACGTTAAAGGTTTTATGGAACATCAATTCCATGCGTTAACGTTACCACCTCCTCCCATTTATTCGCCCATTTTTCCATTTCTTAATGAGACCAGAGTGCGTTTCACTTCGACTTGTATAAATAGGTCTTACCTATTTCCACCAAACAACAAGTTTAGTGAGCATACACCACTCGAAGAAAACGTTTGCTAACTTTTCCATCCGTTAGCTTCCCACTTTCTCGATACAAGTCGTAACACATTTGCTCTTCCGTAATCAACTATTCTCAAATCTCATCACTTTCCTTGCTTCCCTCCCCAAACCAACCCATTCTCCTCCACTTTGTGACCGAAGGCAAGTCCTGAACGGCCATTTCTTGGTTTAGACTGACTTGATCCATTGATCTCTCGACCAAAGTACTCCCTTGCAATACATTGTTTAGGTTTAAATTCGCTTTCTCACCCACACACCGAAATCTCTCGTAACACAACAAGAGTAAATAAGACACCGCTAACTGGAGGCACTGGGAAAAGTGGTATGTGAGATGAACCGAGTTTGTTACCTTGTCTACAATTTCAAAACACAAATTCAGTGTTAAAAAAGATTACTCGAGAGAAAGAGTAAGTAAATGTGCTGGGAGGGATTGATTATACTATACCTGTTGGTAGGATTTAGAATCAATAAGGATTGCCTGGAAGAATTTGTTTGTTCTAATAACAAGAAGTGGTTTCAAGGGGACGATTAATCTCTAGTTTTTTATGATTTCTCAGTCCTCGGTCATTAATTTCTTCTTTTAATTTATTTTTTCACAATTGCTTGGCTCACTGGCAACTCTACATCTTCACGATAGATATACTGCAGAATTCACAATTGCTTGGCAAATATACCACAAGCGACTAATTTTGAGTAGGAAACGCGGAACTTTATT
>JAJJWW010016620.1:0-20034 GCA_023531295.1 Papaver armeniacum
ATGGCCGTACTTTCGACAGGTGTCTAAAACACCTAATTTACTATCTAGTAGTTACACTTTCTTTCTTTATTTTTCTTGTGAATTATGTACTTTACGCGTGTTTTTGAGTTATTAGGTACCGAGTCGCACGGAGGAAAAGAAAGAATAAGAAATTATCCAATTTGAGCAAAAAGGGTGAAATTGTCATCTCACGAGCAAGTGATATATGGAGTTGACCCAAGGTTAAGGGGCGGCTTTATTTTGGAGAAGCACTAAATACGGTCAAGCCAGGTTAAGGGGTGATCATTTGTTAAAGGCACCCGGTTTGGGGTGGTTCTTATCCTACACTATGGGGCATGGGTGTCCGAATCCGCCATCAATTCTAAATGAACCCCCAAATCGAGAGAAATGAATTTTCTCTATCATTTTGCACCGAAAGTGAAAAGAGGCCGACCATGAGGAAATCCAGATCGAAATTGATGCCGGAATTGCTGAGTGGGAGGCGGAGATACGAAGAAGCAAGAATTGGTGGTGGTGATTGTGTAGTTATTATGATGAAATTCGGTGGAATTGGTCGTAGGTGTTCTTTGTGAAGAAAAGGGGTTTTGAGATGATAGAAGAACGATTAAAGCAAATCAGGGTGCTGGTAGTGAAGGATTGAAGAATTGTTCCATGGGTTTGCTTGATCTAGGAACTAGGGTTTTACGTGGTGATTTCGGTTTGAATCGACATTGAAGAAGAAGATGATGAGATTAAAGCGAGTTCTTGAAGGCTGGTTGGGGCATGAACAATTTCTTGTTTCGGGTGGGTTAAAGAAACGAGGGGAAGAGGATTGATGGGCTATCTTGTTGAGTTTGAATCTGTTTTGTTGGTGAATTTGAGAGATGGTGATAATTTGAATAGATGAATGTCTAGGTTTTGCAGTTGTGGTGGTGCAGTATTGAAGGTGATGGGCAAGTGTAATGGTTCTTGAGAACCAACTATGAAGCTATGGTGCTGCTGGAGAATAACAGTGACAGGAGTTAGGTCATTACAGCAGTAGGTGATGAAGCAGGCAGTGGTGATTAAGTTGAGATTGCAAGCAAGAATGGAGTTGTAGGAGGAAAGGATTGGCTGAGCTCCACGGGACTAAAGGCCGAGATTGCGGTGAGCGAGAGATGAGGGCGTTATAGTGTTGAATTTGGTGCGGGCGAGAGGTTCAATGGATTGATGTTGTGATGAATGGTGATTGGTCTTTGCGACATGGCTTATCTTTGGTGAAGCTTCAGTGCGAGTTGAGCTCAAACCATAGCAAGAAGCGATGTTGGTGCTCTTCTTTGGTATGTGTACTCTGGGATTTTTATGGGGTGAGTGCGGAGGGTGCTGAGCAAGGTTTGCGCTGCGATGCGGTGTTGTGTTGGTTGGCCTGTGGAGACACAGTGGCTCAAGTGGTGCTGGCTTATGAGCATACAGGGATGGAAGTGCAGGTTGGAGGTAGTGAGCTGTTGGCTGAGGAACTAGATGCTGGGTCTGCAATTGGAGATGGAACAGACAATTGGAGATTCTGAGGAGAGAAAGGAAAATGATGGCAGTCATGTGCAGTGCAGTGTGTTATCTTTGGCATGCTTTGATCCTGAGTTGGTGGTGATTGAATTATGACTTTGGTGAACGCGAGTTGTATTGCAGGCTAGATGAATGAGTTAGGAAAGCAGGGATGCAATAGTGGTTGGATGTTGGAATTGGTGATAACAATGATTGTGCTCATGGTGGGTGAGGCTTTGATTGCAGGGGAGAGCTACGAGATGTGGTAGTGAAATGAGTGCTGTTGTGATGAGTGCGCTGTGCGCTGTAATGGGCATTGTTGGCCTGAGCTGGTTGAGCTGCTGCTGCAATTGCAGAGCAATGGAGCAGCTGGGATTTGAGTCTGCCATGGAATCCGGGAGGATGGAGCTGAGCTACAGAGAAGATAGATATGGAATTGCGAACATTTCCTGTGGAGTCAAGCCCACTAATGGCACCCAGGATGGAGATGATGAACACTGGAGGCTGTAAGGTTGGTACTGAGAAGGAGTTTCTGAAATGGGAGTTGTCTGAGGATTGCAGGTATGATTCCAATGGTTATGTGCGAGAGTGGTAGTGGCTCTGGAGATTGTTACAAGGGTGCTTTGTTGGTTCAGTCAACTAGCTAGATTGAAGTTAATGAGGATTTGCTGGTGATTAGTTGTAGGCCGGAAATTACAAGATGGGAGTTTGTGTGAGATGCGGTTGCAATTGCGAAGAGAAATAACGGGGCCTGTGGAATAGCTACTATGAACTTGGCACGAGATGTGGTGGATTGTTTCTGAGGAATGCATGAGCCGATCGGTTAATGGTTATAGAGATGTGGAAGCTACAAAAGGTATAGCCATCATGGTCGGGTGATGCACATGATGGTGCTGCACAAGCTTAGGCTAGTGCAATGGCTTGAGCCAAGATTAGTAAGGTCAATCGGCCAAGGCGTAACCCGACTCCATCTAACTTCAGTCTTGGTCGACCACGACTCACCTGACTTGACCCGATTTGACTCGGCCGAGTTGACTCAGTGACCACGACCGTTCCGACCCGTTGACCGGTGGCCGGTGGACTTTGCGGCCACCTGAGGCGTTTTCCGGCGACTTTTAGTGGGGATTCAGCACAATCCAGGTTTCCTCCGACATATTTTTGGACATATTTTCTACATGGGTTTTTCTCACATGGGCTTGGTGGACCACTTGGAGATGGATTTTGAGAAGACCTAATATTGGAAGGAGTATCCTTTATGGAAATTGGAGAAACATATAAAAGAGAGGACTTTTATTATATCTTGTTTATTTTTATCTTTTTGCCTCTACTTTGTTTTCTAGGGTTTAGAACCATGAAGTCTTTTCTCTTTCTTCTTGTTATGAACTCCATGAATATAAGCTAGAGTTTTATTATTGGTTATGGAATAAGTTGGATTTCCAAATATGGGTTTTAATTCAATAAATTAGTTTTCTCTCATATTATCGTTTATGATTCACCATTAATATTGTTACATGAGTTGAATGCTATTTAGTAGTTGTGAATCGATTGAGTTTCTTTTCATCTTTATTGCTAGATTAGGGTTATTATACGTAAAAAGTGATAATTCCCGATTGCAAGTAGCATAAATAAGATTATAGTTTGTAGTGATATATTCTTATGATCTTATGTGAACCATAACCTTTGTTAAATCGGATTAGTGCTTTTACACGTTCGATTGCTTTGATTGGCCTGATTTCATAGAACCTAATGCATCTAGGGAATTAAACTTGATTAGTGCTTTTACACGTTAGGTTGTTCCTTTAGATAGAATTCATATTCGCATCTTTTAATGTGTTTGTTGATGACATGAGGAGATTTGCGGGATATACTTGCGATCAAGGTATTCTAGGGTCTTTGATAAAAGTTGAGATTAAAATATCAATTCTAGTTATTGTGTTGAAAACATGTTTGTGAATGAAAACGAAATCCATGACCAATATCTTCTTATCCTTGATTTGATTTGTTTGCTTTGCTTTGCTTTATTTGCTTTTATTTAGTTTATTATATAAAAATCACAAAACTACCGTGTTATTTATAGGGAAGAAACAATTTGACAACCTAGAGGATCGATCCTTTCTTGCCCTTGCTATATTTATATTTTGAGTAGTAAGAAAGTGTAATTTATTTTTGACGCTTACATTTGCGGTCAAATTTTTCGTTATGGAAGTTGTTAATTGTTTTGGTTTCTTATTTTTGTATTTAGTTTTTGTTTTATTTTATTTATTTTATTTTTTGGTTCCTAATATAGTTTTGAGAACTCTTATTTCAGGTGCTTATTTCTATGGAAGGAGCATATTGGAACAATGACTACGGTTTTCAACAACCTCAACCATACGAAAACTACCAATTCCATGGGTATAATCAAAACCAATTCATTGGTTATGACCAATATTCCATGGAACCTTATGGTTTTCCTCAACAACCTTATGGCGGGGAACAACCACAAGAATGGGAGGATTCTTATGTTCGTGAACAAAAGGTCTCTAATTTTATAGACAAAGTTTCCACCTTTTTACAAGAGGAATTTAAAAAAGCAAAAGAGACTACAAACGAGCAACTCCAAGAGCTTCGTGAAGGTTTTGCTAGCTTGCGAAGAGGCATTGATCAATATAAGGAAGATATGGATAATTCTAATGTGCATATGGTTTGTGATGAATATTTGATTGATGCTAATGTTGAAAAAGGCGAATCCTTGGGCACTTTCGTGGATAATTGTGTAGTTAACTCAACTCTTGATCTTAATAATGATCATTCACCTATTCAAAAGGATGAGTTAGAGATAAGTAACACTAATTTCAGCGAGGAACAATCTTATGTTGACTATGATAAAGTGCGGTGAATATGATACATTGCTTGAAACAACTCATGGTGACATCCCAGAGGAGTGTACAATGGAGTCTTTTGGGATCAAGATGAAGACGAAGAGGAATATGTCGACACTTGTGTAGATTACTCAAGCATTGATCTTAATAATGATCAAGAGCCTATTCAAAGGGTGGAGCTTGAGGATGATGCATTTTGAGTGTTCTAAAAAAGTTTCTTATGATAAAATTTGGATCCGCAAAAGAGTATGTGCCTTACAACAAAAAGGAGTATGTTGAGAATGAGACCGTTATGACCACTATTGTGGAAGACCCAATTGAGCTTGCAAATGATTGTAATGATGATGTTTATGTTGAGACTTTGGTTAAGGCAGAAACGGACGAAGAATGGTTGCAAGGTTTAATAAGAGGACCATGATATAAAAGAGGTGAATTATTCACTTGAGTTTTTCAATGATGAAGAGGATTCCGTGATAAAAGAGATTGTGCAAGGTTTGTCTAATCCGTTGCCTATTGTTTCTTCTCCTTTACCTCTTATTGGTTTGAATGTATGTGCTTCGGGAGTATTGTTGAATGACTTTATTTCTCGTTTTCCGCCATTAGAGATACTTGATTCTCATACTATGCAGGTTTTGGAACAAGAAACCGTGGAAGTACCCAAACTTCTATATTCTTTATACACTTCCAAGTGTGAACAAGAATAAGTGTGGGGAAGCTTTTATCGGTTCATAGCTTCACTTTTGCTTTATGTTACTAATATTTTGTGAAGCTAGTGTTTGCAAAACAGGTTCAATGGACGGATCCCCAACTTTTCCAGATTATTGGTGTATGGGAATGAATTTTACAAGAAGCTAAGTCGGGCATCGACTTTAAAACAAGCGCTAAGTGGGAGGCAACCCACGGTTTTGTATCTCTTATCCTTTTGCATTTTATTTTTGTTTCGTTTATTTATTTTTTACTGTTTTCATATCATATTTTCATCCCCATGTTTAATTTCATTGAGTCCGGAATCTATCTTAGAAGAGAATTATGACGAATACCCTTTTCGTCAGAAAATTTCAGACTGCGCGTAGTTCAGTCCAGAGACCATAACTGTCAGACCGTTTATCAAAACACTGTGAAATTTTGACACTGTGTAGAAAACACGTAGGTGAACAACTTTTGTGAAATGGAGTTTTTCCAAATTCCTTACCAATTTGCACATTTTTTGCGTTTTATCTGATGTTACGTCAGAATTCAGAACTTTCGATTTTACACATTGAGGACAATGTGAAGTTTAAGTGTGGGGGAGCATTTATATGTTTGTATAGTTTGTTTTCGTTTGTTTTAGTTTGTTTTATGCTTTTTTTTTTTTAAAAAAAAAAAAAAAAAAATCAGAAAAATAGAAAAACCAAGAAAAAATTGTGCCTTTTGAACTCTGAAATCTAGAACTTGTGCCTTTAGGATGACACCATTAGTGAATGGAACCATTTTGAATGCAGGAGTTGAGGAACCAATTAACTAAAAGGGAAGAACATAGCTCAGAAATCACAAATTAACATGATAGTTGTTACCATATCTCGGAATATCACCATATCACATTCTATTTTTATTTTCCATATTTATCTATTGTTCTCTAAGTGCTTTGGTGGGTCACTAAAATCACGTGTTATTCTGCTAGGATAAAATAGAGTGATTGAGTTACTAGAAAAAGAAAAAAATGATGAAAAAAATTTATATGAAAAAAAAAAGACCAAACCAATTAGACCAAAACGGAATAAAAGACACTTGAGAATAGCGGTATGTGTGAAACGTAGTCCCTGTCTCCCGTCGCCTAAACAAGCGTGGAATGCGGGATCCAAGGCAACTATCATGTACTGGCGACAAGAAGCATGCGCTTGGATCCAGTTTGATCTAATCATGCCGTCTAAAAAAAAAAAAAAAAAAAAGAGAAGTTGGATCCAGTTTGATCCAATCATATAAAAAAAAAAAAATTATTATTGTGTTGAATAAAGTCACTCTTGGTTCCCTTGTATATGCCAATTGATTTGATGTAGCATTCAACACCAAGTAGCTCAATCCAATAGGATTAGGTTCATCTTATGCAGTGACCTTGAGACAGATATGGGAAACATCGAACACTTGTGAATATTCGCCAACATCTACATCTATATCCATTTTCTTAATCTTTTCATTGTGATTGTGGTTTGTTAGTTTTAGAGTATTGTGGCTTGTTCGACTATCTAATTAGAGTTTATTTACTAATATATGAATTGAATTTGCAAGGTACCTCCTCTGTAGTCAATTTGGATTCGTTCATTGATTTGTCACAAATAGACGGAGTTTGAAATATAGGTTTTGTAGGTAGACCTCTTGTAAACCTTCACGAGACTATAACTCGTCCACTAGGGACACCTAGTGGTTTAAAGGCTTAGTATTTATGCTAAAAGTGACCGTAGCCTCGGCGACACGGAGTTGTATGTATCTTTTTGAATTGTTTTGTTTGATTTGCTCGCGGACTAGCAAAGTCTAAGTGTGGGGAATCGATGAGTGTCTAAAACACCTAATTTACTATCTAGTAGTTACTCTTTCTTTCTTTATTTTCTTGTGAATTATGTACTTTACGCGTGTTTTTGAGTTATTAGGTACTCGGAGTCGCACGGAGGAAAGAAGAAGAAATTATCAATTTGAGCAAAAGGGTGAAATTGTCATCTCGCGAGCAAGTGATATATGGAGTTGACCCAAGGTTAAGGGGCAGCTTTATTTTGGAGAAGCACTAAATACGGTCAAGCCAAGGTTAAGGGGTGATCATTTGTTAAAGCCACCCAGTTTGGGGTGGTTCTTATCTACACTATGGGGCATAGGTGTGAATCCGCCATCAATTCTAAATGAACCCCAAATCGAGAGAAATGAATTTTCTCTATCATTTTGCACGAGAAATTGAAAAAGAGCCTGACCATGAGGAAATCCAGATCGAGAAATTGATCTTGGAATTGCTGACCTTGAGGCGGAGATACTGAAGAAGCAAGGGTGGTGGTGGTGATTGTAGCTATTATGATGAAATTCGAGTGGAATTGGTCGTAGGTGTTCTTTGTGAAGAAAAGGGGTTTTGAGATGATAGAAGAGCGATTAAAGCAAATCGGGGTCTTTGGTAGTGAAGGATTGAAGAATTGTTCCATGGGTTTGCTTGATCTAGGAACTAGGGTTTACGTGGTGATTTCGGTTTGAATCGACATTGAAAGAATAAGATGATGAGATTAAAGTAGTTCTTGAAAACTGGTTGGGGCATGAACAATTTCTTTGTTTCGAGGTGGGTTGCAAAAAGCGAGGAAGAGGATTGATGGGCTATCATTGAGTTTGAATCTGTTTTTGTTGGTGAATTTGAGAGATGGTGATAATTGAATAGATGAATGTCTAGGTTTTTGCAGTTGTGGTGATGCAGTATTGAAGGTGATGGAGCAAGTGTAATGGTTCTTGAGAACCAACTATGAAGCTATGGTGCTGCTGGAGAATAACAGTGACAGGAGTTAGGTCATTACAGCAGTAGGTGATGAAGCAGGCAGTGGTGATTGAGTTGAGATTGCAAGCAAGAATGGAGTTGTAGGAGGAAAGGATTGGCTGAGCTCCTGGGACTGAAGCTGAGATTGCAGGTGACTGAGAGATGAGGAGCGTTATAGTGTTGAATGCTGAGGTGCAAGGAACTGAGAGGGTTCAATGGATTGATGTTGTGATGAATGAGCTGATTCGAGTCTTTGCGACATGGCTTATCTTTGGTGAAGCTTCGAGTGCGAGTTGAGCTCAAACCATAGCAAAGGCCCGATGTTGGTGCTCTTCTTTTGGTGTGTGTACTCTTGGGATTTTTATGGGGTGAGTGCGAAATTGCGAGGCAAGGTTTGCGGCTGCGGTGCAGTGTTGTGGTGGTTTGCTGTGGAGACACGGTGGCTCAATTGGTGCTGGCTTATGAGCATACGAGGATGGAAGTGCGGGTTGGAGGTAGTGTGTTGGGAGGAACTAGATCTCGGTTACGGTGGAGATGGACGAGGCGGGTGAGTTACGGGGAGAGAGAGGAAAATGATGGCGGTGTGTCTCGGAGTGCGGTGTGTTACTGGCGGCATCTTTGCATCTGGGATTGGTGGTGATTGAATTATATTTGGTGAAGCCGCATGGTTGTATTGCGAGGCTAGATGAATGAGTTAGGAAACGGGGATGCAATAGTGGTTGGATGTTGGAATTGGTGATAACAATGATTGTGCTCATGGTGGGTGAGGCTTTGATTGCGGGGAGAGCTACGAGATGTGGTAGTGAAATGAGTCTTGTTGTGATGAGTCGGTGTCTTGGCTGTGTGGGCATTGTTGGCACGAGCTGGTTATTTCTTCTTTGCAAGTGCGAGCAATGGAGCAGGTGGGATTTGAAGTCACGCCATGGAATCCAGGGAGGATGGAGGGCGAGCTACTGAGAGAAGATAGATATGGAATTGCGGGGCTGTTTCAGGTGGAGTAGTCTTTGGTACTAATGGCACAGGATGGAGATGATGAACAACGGAGGTACATGGGTTAGTGCGAGAAGGAGTTTCGAAATGGGAGTTGTCGAGGATTGCGGGTATGATTCAATGGTTATGTGCGAGAGTGGTAGTGGCTCTGGAGATTGTTACAAGGGTGTTTTGTTGGTTCAGTCAACTAGCTAGATTGAGTTAAGCGGCGAGGATTTCTTGGTGATTAGTTATGGCCCAGTACAAAGGCAGTTGGGTTTGTGTGAGATGCGGTTGCAATTGCAAGAGAAAGAAGCAGGGGCTGTGAATATTTGCTATGAACTTGGCTGAGATGTGGTGGATTGTTTTACGGGAATGCATGGTGGCTGGTTAATGGTTATAGAGATGTGGAAGCTACAAAGGTATAGCCATCATGGCTGGTGATGCACAATGATGGTCTTGCACAAGCAGGCTAGTGCAATGGCTTGAGCCAAGATTAGTAAGGTCAATCGACCCAATGAGAACACGACTCCATCTAACTTCAGTCTTGTGACCACGACTCACTTTGACTTGACCCGATTTGACTCGGTAGAGTTGAATCGGTGACCCTGGTGTAGTTCGACCGTTGGCCGGTGGCCAGGGTGGACTTTAGGTCACACGAGGCGTTTTCGGTGGGATTAGGTCACAATCCCAATTTTCCGGCGACGTATTTTTGGACATATTTTCTACATGGGTTTTTTCTCACACATGGGCTTGGTGGACCACTTGGAGATGGATTTTGAGAAGACCTAATATTGGAAGGAGTATCCTTTATGGAAATTGGAGAAACATATAAAAGAGAGGACTTTTATTATATCTTGTTTATTTTTATCTTTTTGCCTCTACTTTGTTTTCTAGGGTTTAGAACCATGAAGTCTTTTCTCTTTCTTCTTGTTATGAACTCCATGAATATAAGCTAGAGTTTTATTATTGGTTATGGAATAAGTTGGATTTCCAAATATGGGTTTCAATTCAATAAATTAGTTTTCTCTCATATTATCGTTTATGATTCACCATTAATATTGTTACATGAGTTGAATGCTATTTAGTCGAGTCGCGAATCGATTGAGTTTCTTTTCATCTTTATTGCTAGATTAGGGTTATTATACGCAAAAGTGATAATTCCTGATTGCAAGTAGCATAAATAAGATTATAGTTTGTAGTGATATATTCTTATGATCTTATGTGAACCATAACCTTTGTTAAATCGGATTAGTGCTTTTACACGTTCGATTGCTTTGATTGGCCTGATTTCATAGAACCTAATGCATCTAGGGAATTAAACTTGATTAGTGCTTTTACACGTTAGGTTGTTCCTTTAGATAGAATTCATATTCGCATCTTTTAATGTGTTTGTTGATGACATGAGGAGATTTGCGGGATATACTTGCGATCAAGGTATTCTAGGGTCTTTGATAAAAGTTGAGATTAAAATATCAATTCTAGTTATTGTGTTGAAAACATGTTTGTCAATGAAAACGAAATCCATGACCAATATCTTCTTATCCTTGATTTGATTTGTTTGCTTTGCTTTATTTGCTTTTATTTAGTTTATTATATAAAAATCACAAAACTACCGGTGTTATTTATAGGGAACCGAAACAATTTGACAACCTAGACCTCTCATTAGGATCGATCCTTTCTTGCCCTTGCTATATTTATATTTTGAGTAGTAAGAAAGTGTAATTTATTTACAGCGCTTACGACCAGCGGTCACTTTCTCCATAACTGTGTACAAAGGTACAAACTCCTTATGCACTAGAATTCACCGACGTCTCGGTATGTCTGGAAGATAAACACTTCATACGGACATCGAATGAAAGACCTGCATTGGGATATTCATAAGATGAGATACCCAGATCAGCATCTTCGAGTTGCCGCGGGGTGGCGTGTTTGAGTTTGAAGGAAAGAGGACTGTTTAAGTCGTCATCATCGATAAGCTGTCACGCGTGTTCGGAGGGGTATCTGCAAAAAGGAGAGGATTATTCATTTGATCATTATGAGAAACAAGCAATTGATCAGAATAGGAAAAGAAGACAGACCGGTATGATCTTCTTGACTCGAGAACACGAGCCGCGGATTCATCATGAAGCTCGGAAGAAGGTCGCGCACACTTGACAGAGGATCCTAGGTGATACGAAGAAGACGATCTACTATTATTCGACATGTTGGAGAGATAGAGTTTTCTGAGAAAAATTTATCGCGATTTTTTAAACCCCGCATACACACTGAAGAAAATCTTAACGGAGACCGGATCAACTACAACGCCAGAACTCGTCCAGATGAATGAGGTCTCAACGTTGACCAGGTCGTACTTCTCCTCCAAACCCTAATCAGGACTCCCAGGGCAACGCCTGACGATGTCGACCAATCCGGTAAAAATATATTCACTTTAGCTTGGTCATTTCAGTGTACAAGTTTGTCACCATCTTATGCCTACCCCACAATAGTGTAACCATTGTGTGCTAGGCGGGACTTAATGTTGATGGTGGATTTTCATTTTAAGGTTAAAATTGTAAAAGCCGAGAAAATTATGCGCTAACATGTTGTAAAAGATAAAGCCATTAATAAGTGTTGAATACTTCTTCACTTTAGTAATTCACCTAGAATGGAGCATGTGACAACAATCCCATTAGTGAATTAAATACACGAAATTCATCGAGGTTGGAGCATGTAGCAACAATCCCATATACCACTGTGAATTTACATCATTATTAATTAATGCGTAACTTGACCTTGTATTTTACGTACTCATTATCGGTGCGGCATGTGGTGATGTTGCTCAGCGAGCAACACGAATCTCCAAGCATTATAATGAAAGCATATGCGAAATAACCGTCAGTGTTGCAAATCTCGGTGTGTTATACTAGCCCGATTGTGCATCCGGACTGTCCGTATCCGATGCGGAAATGATCACGATCATCCAACTTCACCGGCATGATTGGATGGCGGATCAATTCCATAACCCCCAGCGAGGTATGGAATATTGACTGCTTAGAACCAACACGGGCCCGCATGGTCGGCCTCCCAAAAGATTGGCATAGCTTGCCAAAGCGTCCAAACCGATAAGTATGGACGGAAAACCCTAAATTAGGGTTTGCGGCACATTACATGTGTCAAAGCAGTCTCAACCATCCATCTTCGCGAGGTATAGATGGAGGGTGTAGATGTATATTCAAGGGCCCCGAGCATGTCAACACAATCACCGTGGGCAGCATACTGAGCGATCGTTCGGGACCAACCATGGTTGGTCATCCCGATCCGTGCGCTGAATAGGCATGACGCAGTAGTGAAACCCCAAATTAGGGTTTTGAGCATCCGGCGTCCATCTTCTCCTGCACGAATGGAGGGTCCAAGATTAGATTGCGAGTCAGGTCATACCAACATGACCACCATGGACCCATCTATCCCCTCACTGATCGGCCAAGGCATACCATGCCTGGTTATCCCAAATCGTCGCCCAAACTAGCGTGGTCACACTTCCGTTTGCAAACTAATCTCGACCACTCAGCTTAATAGGACGATTTGGTGGCAGATCCGCGTTTTCATGGGACGATCGGTATATCGTGAACAACATCCTACCACCTACATGCCCGAGACCAACCAAGATTGGTCATCTTTGAAGCAGCGCGCCGAAGTTGGCACGATGCGCGGCTTTGCGGCACTAGTTTTTACGTAAATGGCCCGGTCTTGACCACTCAACCCAGGGACGGGTGAGTGGCCCAGATCACACTCTCGTGAGATAATGGGGTATGGGCACCTACACGAGTCATGCCGTCCCCACACGCATGCACGATCGTCTGGACAAAATCGTATCCCAAGCTTGGATTCGACCCGTGAAGAGGATGCTTGCGCACCTCTTCTAAAACCTAATTTCATTAGCAGCTCGCGGCGAGGTGTCTCAAAGATCATCTCGTCCGTCCAAACTTCAAGCTTGGTTATACATCCCTGGTCGGGAGTTAATTGGTCGGTGCGAGGCGTCATGGTGATCACCGATCGTCACTACTCTACCACACCATGTGGTCGGTCGAGGAGGATTTTCTTGCGCTGACTTCCAAACCATCACATAGTAAATTTGGACATGAGGCTATTTTGAGACGCTCAAACAAACGATGCTTCATACATGTTGAGTATACTCGATGCAAAGTACTGCATAGAATACTGCGATACTTCACAAGTATCGACTTCACGAATAACGTGAGTTATTCAATTTAGCATTACATGTTACTTTTTGTGGGTCCCCGATCCATACATTCAGACATCAATCATGTCTGGTGGGGGATACATCTTGGGGTATTGGTCGGCGGTTTCTGACATGCGGCGCTGTAGCGCGCCATCACAAGAACGTGTCGAAGTCATGGACGGTTAAGTGATAGTGGGAGAAGTGGGCAAGCACTGGTCGTGTGACACTAACACATTGTGCGATGTACCCGTCGGTGGAGCTACAGTAGTCAATACATCTCGTAAGGCCGTCACTTATCCTGTAGCCCATGAGAGCGAGGAGACATTCAGTGCAGGTGTGTACTCAATCACTAGAAGAGGCAGACGGTCGCGAATCAAATATCTCCTCAAGTGTAACGCCTCCAGGTGGTCACGGAGCTAACAACTCACTCCTTCATGGGTGAGGCCGAGAAGGGCGAGAGGAAGATCACCATCTATTAGTGCCGGACTTGGCTGAGAAAGCGGGAAGTTCTTTTTAAGACTCAGAGACGGATATGGCACGCTCGGAAAGAGTACTGGCTTTCCTTAAAACTTTAAGGCGGAATGGTTCTTACAAGATTCCGGCAATCCTTGGAGACTAACAAGGATGCCTTCAATACCGGGCCGGGGCATTCCCACTCGGACCCGCAGGTGAAAGTCTCGTGTTGCTCTGAAAGCCCAAGGAAGGTGTGTCCAACTTCATCACGTGAGGACACAGGAGCGACTTCTCCAAAGGCAGGCAAAATCACAGTGAATTTTTACCAACATGTTGGCAATACCCCAAGATGTGCAACAATCCTGCCCAGGAAGTGCCCTCTCCTCGAGTTCTCCCCTACGATAGTGTTTTGTGTGCTCGTAGACATCTCTGATTTTTGGAATCTTAGAGTGCTTGTAAGGCTAATCTTCTCCTTTGAAAGAGTTCTCGAGTCACTTACGGAAGGCGTACACAGGTACAACAACATCGCACCTATGACACTACCTCAGACAGTGAGATGGTGGGGTGCTTTCCTCGAAGTATTTCTTAAGTATCTGAGCAAATCACCTTTCGGATCTGGGAGGTCTCTCGGCGGAACAACGAGCATCCAGACGAGCTTCGTTAAGAGGTTGAACTCAAGCACATAGGTTGTCATGAGCGAGCAAGTCCCAGCAGGCGCGTCGAGTTGGTAGAGCTGTGCATCAACGGGATCTGCACCACATATCCCGCAGCTTCACTAAGTGAATCTAGGCTGAGACCGATTCTCAGGGCCTCCATAGAAAGGCTATGGCATTTCCCAAGCCTGTTCGACCACAAGCTGACGTTGCTAGAGGAGCTACAGGGGACTGGCTCGAAATGAGGATCACAGTGGGTCGAGAAGCGTCTCAGAGGCGAGCACTACATACAACCCAGCTCATACAGTCCGATCCATTGTGTGGCAGCGAAGGAGGAAAAAGGAGAGCTTCAACAAGCGGGACAGCTTGTGCTGAGCGTCTTGAGCTCCAGCCCCACGACTTCTTTCTCAAAAGGAGGCAGGCAAGACTCACTGCACAACCACGGAAGATCTCGAGACTTCAGTCCCATGGGTGCAGTAGTGGAGCTCGTGGAGCATGGATTCGACGGCCATGGCATCACAGTTGCCTCCTATCAGGGCGTCCACCAAGCCCGAGAAGATATGTGGATCCACCGCCCTTAAGCCACTCGCCGGGTTCGTTCAATCATGCCAACTCGAAAAGGCATAGCAGTTGAAACAAATCTGAGAGAGAATAGATAGAGGCAGGAGAACTCCAGGCCAGAAGCGAAGGTGTTCGTGAGAGTCCTCTTGCTGTCGAGAGCTGCATGAGTTGCAGGGATTCCGTTTCTGGAGGCCGTGCATTCTATGATGGCACGATTGTTATGTGAGGATAATCTACGTACTTCTCCAAGCCTGGCTTTGTCGGGACATATTTGCATCCCTCAACGCGTTTGCTCTGGCGGGCGCTTGTCATGCCCGGAGAGCGCGGTCTCGAAACTCTGAGTCCTGCTGTGGAAGATGCAAGCCAAGAAGTCGAGACTCTTAACCGTTTGCTCGTTGGGGAGTGTGAGGATTCTGATACCACGTATTATTCAGTCGACCTCACAATTCCAACATCATCACCCTCAGGACCTGCTGCAAATAATAAAGATTTCAAAAGCACAGGAGGCTGCTAGCTTAGCCTATGCTGGTTAAGGCTCGAGAAGGAGAACCCTGGAGATGTACATATGGATCTGTCGATCTTGGGGTTGCATTGGTGAGCGTCGCGCCTGAGCATAGCGAAGTTCTACATAGTCGAAGGGCATCCCAATTGGCGACGCTGGTCCTGGGAGCCAGCTCTTTCCAGGATACCGCGACAACAAGGCTACTTTTGCAGGTTTGCCTCTGCCCATGTCTGGCGCTGAAAGGATCTCCTAACAAGCCCGTCCCGAGACTTGAAGGGTTGTCGAGCTACGCTTTGCAGCTTGCACGATGTGTCACACTCTTCCCACGGAGACACGACCATGTCACATTAAGAGGACCAGGAGCTC
The DNA here is from genome assembly GCA_023531295.1 of Papaver armeniacum. NCBI lineage: Eukaryota > Viridiplantae > Streptophyta > Magnoliopsida > Ranunculales > Papaveraceae > Papaver > Papaver armeniacum. Next base: position 15,566 of record JAJJWW010016620.1, read on the forward strand.
TGATGAGTCTCATGCACGAAGCACCTTCTTTGACCAAATACCCGATCACTCTGATGACGGCTCGATCCCGAGGGCGGCTCCGAACCAACAAACCGACCTCGGCTAGGATGCTGGAGAAGTGGATTATGAGGGCTTAGAGGTTGTCTTGGGTCAAGGCAGATGAGGCCCGAGGTCCGGGTATCTGCACTCGCCCAGATATGACTGGAATTGGAGATCTGGTAAGCCCGAAACGCTAGCATTCAAAGGTTGGAAGCGTTCACAGTGAAAGTCGGCTACCACCCTGACTCACCCGCGAAAAAGAGGATGAACCATACACAGTATGATTTCTTCTAGTAGTCTTTGCATGCGCTCATCAGCCTGTTGACAAGCTAGAAGAGCGTAACAATTCACGTCGCAGTGGCTCCCAGCCCTCACAGGTACTTGAAATATTTGTCTTTACACTGTCCGAGCGTCCTCCACATCTTTTAAGCACAAGCATTCGTGCTACTTCCCTTCGGCGTGTTTGCTTTTACTATGTTCATATCCGTTGATGGCAGTTTCGTTTACTAGGTTCTACTTGTAAAAACCGGAGGAAAATCATGCGGCGGCATCTCGTAAAAGATCAGCCAGCCATCATACGTCTTGGACCCTCCCTCGGCCGGTTCACTGAGAATGGAACTTGTAAGCGGCGGTCCATTCCGCGAATTTCCTGTCCGATGATTGTATTTCACATGTTACTTCATTATCGGTCGTGGCAGCTTGGTGTTTGGGTGTTCACTCGTATCAGGTAACACGAGACCTCGCTAGCACTATAATGAAACCATGCATACTCGAAATACCCATCTGAAGTTTGATTCTCGGTGTGTCTTTGCTTAGTTAGACCCTGGTGTGTTATACTGGCCCGATTGAGCCTCGGTGTATTATACTGGCCGATTGAGCATGGGACTTGAGCTGTACATCAGTCTCGGTTGATAATCGATCGCAGGTCATCCGACTCAGTCGGCATCGATTGGATGGCCTAGATCTAATTTCCATCACCCCAAGCGGTATGCGAATACCCGCAGTGACCCATGGTCGTATCGACTATAGCTTGCCAAAAGCCGTTCATACCCAGGCATTATGAAACCTAAATTAGGGTTTGCGGCATAATACATAGTTGCGAAGTAATCCTCAAACCGTCCATCTTGGGGTATAGATGGAGGGGTCTAGATGTAGACTCCAAAGGGCCCCGAGCATGTCAACACGATCACCGTGAGACCAGCCTACACACTTGACCAGTCGGTCAAGACCAGCAAGGATTTGGCAGTGACAAAATGAGCCACCCAAACAAGAGGTGGCGTACAACTGAAAGCCCAAATTAGGGTTCGAAACCATCGCCAGCGTCCATCTTCTGAGTGCCCAGATGGAGGTCCGCAGTTAGATTAAGCAGGTCCAGTCATGCGGCGCATGATCGCGAGTAGGCCCATCTATATCTCCTCATGCGGTCGGCCGGGCATATCATGCGGCAATCAACGCCGCCCGAACGTGGCGTTACCGCTTCCCAAATTGCAAATTGATCTAAAACCGCTCAACTTCAGGATCAATTTGAATGAGAAGCAGAATCATTTTAAGATATAGTAGGGTATGAAGTGTGAACATCTTTCACCTACACTTGTTTGGAGTGATCGACCAAGACAGAGCCAGGGATGGTTGTCTTGGAGCAGCATCACTAAAATCTCCACAATTCTCAAGGCTCAGCTGCGGTAAGAAATTCTGCCACAAACCGATCTCAACACTCAGTTTGTGCCGGTCAATTTGGTGGCCTAGATCGCGCCTTCTTAGGAGAAAGTGGGGTGTGAGGACGTGTACAGCATGCCATCAACATGCCTGGCCAGAGTCGGTCTCTCCAAACCCTTCCCTTAGCAGTTTGAAACCAGGTGAAGAGTGATATTGCGCACCTCTTGAACTAGTATTCGTGCTTGGTGTGAGATGGGTGCCTCCAAACATCATCTCATCCGTTCAACTTCACCCAGCTTGGTTACACAGCCACAGTCAGGAGTTATTTAGTTAGTGAGTCACTACCCATCACTTTACCACACCGTAATCACGATACTGCATAAAATACCATGATACTACAATGCCAACACAAAATAACGGTTATTCAATTTCATTCATGCTATCTTTCGTGGATCCACGATCCACATCAGTTTCATCAATCATGTCCTGGCCCAGGAATCTGTCTTGGGGTATTAGTGCAGCGATTCTGCAGTGTGTGTAGCATCATCCACAAACGTGTCAGAAATCGTGGGCGGTTAGAGATGAAGCTGAAGTGAGCCAAGGCGTGCGTGTATCACCAATGCACATCACTGCTCAATCATTCACCTCCCTTCCGAGAGGCGTGAATAGAAGACAATGACATGTCCCAAATGGGTTCTCTTCTATTTACTGGCAAACACCTGAGTTAGATGAGGACAAAATCAAGTGTTGAAGTACCATTGTGTTCAAACACCAGGAGCCTCCTTCACAAGTAAACCCTGCTCATTTTGTCATAAGTCATAGCATGAGCCATATACCTTCACAATCTCAGCACCAGCCTTATTCTCCTAAGATCAACCCCATCTCACTGTTATAAGAGCAAGTATGGAGCAGCTGCTTTCTTGGTTTTAGTAGGACTTCTAATTAAATCCCTCGAATCCCAAGCACTCTTGTGCATTCACCTGCTGTTTAGGAGTTGATTCATTCCTCATCCACCCAAATTACAAATTCTGCGGGAGTAGTTTTCACCCATAAACAATTGGCGACCACGGTGGGAGTTGATGTCGGTTACAAAAATTGAATTCTCGATTCTTGGTTTCGGCTCCCGTGCATCCTCCTTGAGGAAACCACGGGCGGTTGAGATACCATGAGAGTGTAGATAGAATGCCGGAGGGATGTCTTGGCTAATCAACGTGCTCACGAGGCGGTCTGGACCTTCTTACACAGTTCTTTCATAACCTGATTCTGAGAAAAGGATCGCGGGTATCTGCCGAAGCGGTGCAGAGAAATCTTGAATCCTTAGTCGAGTCACACCTTACAGTAGAGAGGCCAAAAGAAGCGTGCTGCGGGTGACTGGAAGTGATCGCATGGTCAGTCAACAATGAAGAAACAGAGCAACTCCACGGAGAGGACTTGTCCGAGGAGTACTACAACGTACAAGATAAAGGCGGAGCACCGACTTACGGATCCCTGTAGGAAGATTTATATCCTCAAAACCCTTGTCAGCGGAAGTGAAGAAATGCTTGAGGAAGAGATCAATCGAGGAACACGTAGTCTGTGGGAGAATTTAGGAGCGTTCAGTTGATCACTCGTGATGATATTAAAACACCTCCATGCTTTGAGGGCGAACAGCGCACGTCCTGGCATCTCATCCATTCATTCCATGGGTAGTCACGGGCTTGACAACTCCCACTCCTTCCATCGGGACGAGGGCCGGGAGGCGAGGAGGAGGACCATCTCCATTACCATTGTAGATGATGGAAGCGGGAAGTTCTTGTCCAGACTCAAAGCGGATGTCGCGTGACTCGGAAAGAGGTACTCCCTTTTTACATTATTCAGCCCGATCAGTTTCCACATGACCCGCCATGACCTGGGCCAACAGGAATAATTCAACGCACCGGAGAAAGATACTTCAATGGCACGGACCTACATGGACTGATCAAGCGACATCGATATAATGGTCTTGTCATGGAAGCTCTCACAGGCTGAGGGCCCCAGTCCTCCCTGGCAGTCTTCCCCTCGAGTCAATAGTTTCACTATGAACCTTGGGAGGTAGGTGGATGGGAGCGGTTTCTCTAGTGGAAAGTTTATACAGAGCTTTCACATCTCTCGAAGAATCGGCGCGCGAGCGTTTCTTTGCTATCAACCGGAGGGAAGGTCACGGCGGCCGGCCTCACGTGTCCATGCCGCCATCGGAGTTCGGAGTTCAAGGCGTGTATACACACAAGATGGGTCTTCATTACTCTCAAGATTCACAGGACATCCAAGCTCTCCCAGGCAAGGTCGTCTGGAAATACCACAATGACGGACTTCGAGAAACCGACCAGCACATCACAGGAGAAGGTCGCAGTGGAAAGGAATCAGAGACAAATTCGTTCATCCCACTCCCCCCATGTAGGCGTGATTCGAGAAGAAGACCGACTTGCATCATTGGTGCTATTACCCCGGTGCATCTTTGTTTGGCTTGACATTCTTCTCCCTCTTTGTGACCACAACCCACGTTCACACGAGGAGGAGCGAATTTTAGCGGAGTCGTGACGAGAAAGGAAAAGCAGTCTCATGCTTGCCACAGCTCTGTTGAGGAGGAGGCGTGCAGTCTCTCACTGTGGAATGCTACAACGACAACGAACCACAGAGCAAATTAGATGCTCCTAGCAGTACAAGATGGCACCAACTCTGGCCAGTGAAATTAAAATCGTTGGGAATCTCAGAACTTTATCTCCATCCAAGCTCCTTGTGTACGGATAAACGCCTGA
>JAJJWW010016621.1:0-65041 GCA_023531295.1 Papaver armeniacum
CACAAACAATCTTAATATGAATTGAATACGTGCATTGAGGTGTGAGAAAAGTATAATATGCCTAGGTAGATGATGATTCATAGATTCCAAACCCCTTTAGTTTGTCATGATCTCGTCATCATCCCCAAGGTGATAAGTCCGAGATACGGGTATGTAAATGAAACCACGACGCAAAGGTAAAAGAGACGATGGTTTACGTGGTTCAGCACTAAGGCCTACATCCACGGATCTGAGGAGATTTACTATAAGATAAACAGTTACAAAGATGATCCCAAGATCTTGTGTTCATTGACCACTTAAGTAGAAGCTCTCACTTACTTCTCACTATTCTCTCTCCTCTCTCCCTCTCGATCCCCCTCTCAGTGGAGGGGGTATACATATTTATAGCTAAATTGGGTGGGTCCACTGACAATGAGCTGTTGAGATCTTATCTTCTTGTGCTCGTGCGTGGTCCGCGGACTTCTATGTCACCCCGCGCTTCCCCATCAGTATCCTCGGGTTCATCACGCCGACCAACCCTCGTTTCCCCTCCGTTGGTCGTCCGACACGCAGCCTTTCCCGAGCCGACAATGCGGTGGTTGGGCGGTCCACAGTCCGCCGAGTGGTGTCATCCTCTTGTCACGCCCGTGCCGGGCTGACTACCCCCGACCGCTGATCATATCTTACCTCGTGATGGGTTAAAGCCATCCTTTGGTGTTACGCGCGGATCACCTATCTCGGTGCTCCTTCATCTCTCGACCGCTGGTCTTGGACAAGATGGCACGTTGTCTAAGTGCCACGGATGCCCCTATGTGTCATCCTTCTTTGGAGAAATGGCCTCCACGTGGACTCGCTAGTACACGTGGCAATGGAGATAAATAAGTGTACTTACAATTTGCCCTCTTCTTGCGACGGGCGTTTGGCATTTGTTGAAGAAGAACCGTGTGACGTTTTTATCTCCCTCATAACTTCTCCTAAAAGGTGCTACCCGCATTTATTGTGCACGTTTCCCATGTCCGGCCATAACCGCCTTGGGTAGTGGACGGTTTTCGGTTCTATATATATAAAAAGAGAAGAGTGAGAGAATGTGACTTTAATTCACATTCTCCGTTTCTTTATTCTCCTCTGTTTTGTCTTCATCTTCTTAACTTCCTCCGACACCATTGTTGCCGCCGTTGTCGCTTATCGTGGTCGTTGTTGTTGTCACCGTCGTGGTCGCCGTTGTTGTTGCTACCGCGGGTCGCTATTGTTGTCGCCACCTTCGTTGTCGCCGTTGATTTATTCTTTGTGGGTCTGTATGATCTTTTTATTCCGTTTAATCACCATGCCTAAGCCTCGCCGAGCTTTCGATCTTCCGTGATGCTGATGATGAGTTTAAATTTAAATATACCCGGGATTTGAGAGTTGACGCCACCGAAGTGGGGTGTTTCATCGGCCATGCTTTGATTTTATTTCTTCTTTTGAGTTTGGATAATAGTCTCGAGAGTTTAAGCAAATCGTTAGATGAAATCTAGGGTTTTCTTCTTTTGATCGCTCGTTTTGAGATTTTCTTGATTTTGATCTTCCCGCTCCGATTTGAATTCCTATTCGTGTTTGTGCCCGTAGACATGTCCGATCATCCGCGGGTTCCTTACCAAACTCCCCCGCCAAGTCCTCACCGATCTCCCCGGAGTGATCCCAATGTTAGGGTGGAACTTCGCCTCCACTTACCCTGGTAATCCCTGATGGATTTAACATCCTCATCCTCCGGCCGAGGCCTCGCTTAAAAGGGGTGATCCTCCGCAGGGATCTAGATATGCCGTGAATCGCCCTAGAGGTGGGTCTCCTAAGAAGCACAACCGCGCAATGAACTTTGATGTGCGCTTCTCCGCACTAAGCCTCCACCGCGACTAACCCACCTGTGCCTAGTTCAAGTAAGTCAACTAAGACTCTTACTCAAGAGAAAGGTCAGTGGGAGATAGAATCCTGGGATGTAATTCCTCCTAAGAGGAAGACAAGGGTTCTTGTGGAGGATACTACTAGGAGATGCTTTTGAGGATGATTCCCGCCGTTACTTTTCGTCCTTTACCTTTGGGTAATAAGAAGTTTACTTTGTGCACATTGATCTTGAGGCCTTCAAGTTAAAACATCTGCCTTCAGCACTTCCAAGTGCGTTTTTATGCCTCCGACAAAGATATCACTTATGAGATGGTTAACAATTATCGCACGATGCCTTTCATTTGCCGACGACCGTGGGTGCTTTCGAGGCCGGGTTTGATGTCGCTTTGTATAAAGCTTCTGGATGATTTCTACTATCGGTCTTGTCTAGCCGCGATATCGCCAAGAAAAGTCATAATCGCGTGGTGCAACAGCTTGACAGAAACTATCTTCGCCATCTCCGAGAATGCTATTGTAGCAGGGGCTAACGATGACGACCCGCTATGCTCCTAAATTAGAAAAAGAGCAAGGGTGGTATAATTCGAAAATTTCAATAAATCCTTTCGAGATTACGTTAACATGAATACTCGTAAGCCGTGGTCTCTGTGAGTCTCACAACATTGCTCCCGTTAAGTGGGAAGTTCGCCTTTGAGCGAGGTAAGTGATTCCAAGATGGCGAGGTTCCCGGTGCCGAAGGTCTTCCTATTCCTCGCCGAGGAAAGAATCAAACGTGATCATGACTATGAGTGGTATGCCATGTTCTTCGGTTGTGGTCCGGGCCTATGGTTGGGTCCTCGCCCCCATGGTTGGCAGCCTATCAAGTTGGATCAGCCTTTCCTCGCGAAGCTTTCTCCCACTCGTTACGCCATTATCGCCCGGCATGATGAGTTTTGCCGGTATGGACTTTGCTTATAGTCAAGGATGTTGATGACTTGTACACGAAGATATCCCCTCGATGCTAACCTTCTTCCGCGGAATACCGACGTTGTTAAGGTGTGTTGTTTGTTTTCTACGTATATATGCCCCTACGTTTTTTTAAATAATGTTGATTATGCCAAGGAAAGGTGATGCCAATGGCTCTTTTATCATTACGGTCAGAAAAAGTAGGAAATCAAGAAGATTAATCCCAAGCAATCGTCGAATTCTCCCACCGAGGGTTCTCACACTTCGAGGATGGAATAGTCCCGTGGATGGTGATGAGGACTTTTCCGATAGGGAAGAGCGACCGAGACTTCTCCGCCCCGCTCAAGAAGGTGATGGTGATCAGCCAGGCGGAGGTGGTGATCCGGCCACCGGTGGCGGTCAAGGTGATCCGGCCACCGTGGTGGTGGTGAAGGTGATGATCCGGCCACCGGTGGTGGTCGTGGTGATCCGGCCACCGGTGGTGGTCGTGTGATCCACCACCGGTGGTGGTCAAGGTGATCCGGCCACCGGTGGTGGTCAAGGTGATCCGCCACTACCACCGGTGGGGGTGAAGGTGATGGACAAAATGGGTGATATCGTGGTGGCAACCTGCCTATTGGTGGTGGTGAGATCGCCGGGGCTACTAAGTCCAAAGGGGGATGTTATAGACAAAGGTAAGGTAATTGTTCTTGGTAGGGTGACAAGGATGGGGATGCTTGTTGTGAGTTCTCCTTTCGTAAGGTTTTATCCGGGAACAATCACTTGACATGGCCACGCTATGGGGCTTGTTTCGACTTCACTGGCCTCAACCGGTGATGACTGGAGTGTTCTCATGATAGTCGTTGGCAGGACCCATCCCGTGGTCCGAGGCCGGGGTTTTGGTAGTGCCTTCCGAGGGTTTTGCTGGCACCTCCTCCATCACGCGTGGGCCAGCGCAAAGTAATGTTGGTGCTTTCTCATGGTGGGAATACCTGACTTCCTTTAGGGATGATTTCTCGCGATCCTTAGCCGCGGATGGCGATGATGTCGTTTTGGCGTGGTCACAAAGAAAAACTTGCCGGTTGTACCTCATCCCGCCTCGTGATTGAAGGGGAAAAGAGTTCAGATGCTTTTACTCGTAGCACATGGAGTTAACCCCCGAGGAGGCTAGATCGAGGGCGGGGCAAGAATCTCGCAGCCAGCGGCTTGACCTTGTGGTGGATCCTCCCCTACCGTTGCCGACATGATGGCTATTGCCGATGGGTATCAGAAGACAGCATTCCCCAATGAAGTCCGGTTATTGGAGGTTTGTCTCGTTTCTTTTTATCCCCGATTTCGTTCAACTATGATGTGAGCTAATTCCCTTGTTTTGACCGATAGATGATGAGAAGTGAGTATTGTAACCACCATCTTTACCGGCTCTACAAGGCTAAATCTCAAGCTAGAAGGGAAGCTTTCGACATTGCGAAGAGACGCTTACGAGTGTTGAGGCTTCGGCTTCGCTAAGGATGAAGAAATAACCAGCTAAAGAGTCCGCTTGCGTAAGGAGCAGCAGGCACGAAGAGGCTCGCCTACGTTCCGAGCGGCCTCGTTAAGGCCAAGTTAGCTGTTGGCCGAGAAGAACTCCTCGCCTATTTCGTGTCTCCGCGCTTTCTCTTTTGGTAGTTTCCCGCTCTCCTTATTTGTTCTCAGTTTTCTTTCTTCCCTCCTCCCGCCGTATCGTCTTCACATGAGTCCCCGGAATTGTTGTGGATTCTGAGTGAGAGGGCTCGGCAAAAGGGTCGCATTGCTGAGTTAGTTGAAAACTTAAGAGTGAGTCGGGCGAAATGGAATGCCCGCTGGATGTTCATAACGCTATGGCCGAAGAATGGCGTAAGAAAAGCATTGCTTGGTAGATTTGCAAAATCAAATAACCATGACCGCCACTTGTTCAATCTGGGATCTTTTATGGACGCGGATAATCTTGAGCAAGCCCGTGCGATTTCCTCCTTAGAAATTAAACTTAATGTTATGGAAGACGAAGCCATGCATGAGCGGCCTTTCATCCCTGATAAAGTGACGGATATGCAGCTGGCTTGCCAAGGAAAGAGACGATGCTAGGGCAGAAATGTAGTGCTCTCGCAGTGCTTTATCCGCGTCTCGAGCCGATGTGGCTCGCCGTGATGAGAGAGACTTAGAGGTGACTATGTATCGTCTTAACAAGGGGTTGGAATCGAAGAATGATGAGGTTAATCGACATCGCCATTCGGGCTCGATGCTTCGAAATGACCTAAGCGCGAAGTCAAAGATGCTCATAATCTTCTCGCAGTAGATTACGTATAAGTTATCAAATGAATATGATTACGCCGCAGTGGGGCGAGGGATTCCGCGGTTGATCACAAGGATACGGCTGGCCATCGAGTGTGCTTTGTATTGTATCTCGTTATAACTCACCGCCTTCTTCTACCGTCCGCAGAGTCTAAGTATAGCTTAAAGTCGCGATGAAAAGTTTGTCAAGCTCAAAGCTAAGGTAGTTCAACTGGAGGGTCAAGCTAACTATCATCGCGGTCTAGCCTCGCCTCAGAGGAAATGTCAGCTGTAAGCTAATCAAAGGATAGACCAGCCTTTTCTACTTCCTTAAATCAGCCGAGAGAGGAGCGTAGCCATAGGTTTCATGGCCCGTAAACAATCGGTCAAGAGATTAATAAGATTCTTGGTGAGATCGAGCTGATCTCAAGAAAACCATGGGCTAACCAAGAATTATACTCTGCTGGGCTCCCCGTGCCTCGCGCTCCCATCAAGTTCTTCCCCGACCCTCCGGGTGGTAGTGTTCCTTCATCGTTGAAGGATAAACTCAGGGATGACGCTCCTACTCAAGAGAGACCGTAGCCAGTATGCTAGGGATCGATCCTGCTGTTTATCCTTTTTGACGTTTTGTTATTTTCACTGGGCTTGTAATCAACTCCCATGTATTAGATCAAACTTGGTGTTCAAACCCGATTTTGAATTTTGTTGAATTTACATCTATCATCTTTACACATTAAACATAATGAAAAAATTCCGCAAGATTTGTAACCCTGATATCAATCTTTGAATTTGATAAAGTGTATTGTTCAGTGCAACCCGTAGGTTGGTATCCCCCGGAATTGTCTTGTGACCTTGCACCCCGTCTGGCCTAATCTCCCTGGCTGCAGAGATCTCTCGGGACGGGGGGTCCCACGACGTTCAAGGATGTACTCCATTAAGTTCGTGGCTTTTGTAATATTGCACCATATCTCATTTCGTAAGAAGTCGCCTCCCGGGTCATACACTTATAGACACTTACTTGAGGAGTTCGAGAGATTGCATGTGTATGCTCCGATATATTGCGTGTGTGTGCTTTGCACCGGATATTACCCTATATTGTAGTGGGTATGATCCACGCTTGTGCAGATATCCCTCTTACCAAGCATAATGTCAATTTAATAATAGTAACAGATTAACGATTTACGGGTTCTACTTTTAAGGCCTACATCCACGGGGTAACAATAGCATCGATATTTTATTAAGGTGTGACATGGTTTTCAATGTACATTGTGTAAGTAGTATATACATGTGGTTCATATGGTATGTGTTTCATATAGGTTGTGGGTTTTGAATAAATTGAAATGTGCGTGGGTAATGAACGGGATATGATACTTGAAAATGAAAACTTGATTGATTGAAAGTTAAGGTGCGTTACTCCTTGTCGTGAGATAGAAACATGTGGACTAGCAAGTCCATTTTCTTGTTCTCAAATGCACACGCAGTGGTTGGTCATGGGTAGTATGGTTTGAGGTATTTGGCATTCCACTTGATGCATGAGGATTTCCCCTTTCATATCAAGGCAGATAAGAAGAGCCATTTCCCGCGATGTCGTGTATTATGTAGGGTCCTCCTCAAGTTGGTGCTAATTTTCCCCACTTCTTTTCACTGGGTATTGGGAATGGTCCTCAACACATACCGCCCTTCTACAAAATTCCTAAATTTCACTTTTTGTTATATTCTCTCGCCAAATGCGTTGGTAGTTTTCCATTCTTTGCAAGTTGTCGCTTCTCTCTCCTTTTTTCGAGGTCGTCGAGCTTTTCCAACATCATGTCCGTGGTGAGATTCTTTTCCCATGCTTCTGCCTCTTGTAGTTTGGAAGTAGAATTTCAAGTAGGATTACCGTCACTCCGTAGTGAGTAGAAATGGGGATTCTCCTAGCCGATCTTCGAGTCGTCCTATATGCCCCATAACGTTATGCACTGCTCACACCATCGTCCCTTGTACTCATCTAGCCGTTTTTTAAGAATGAGTGCCAAAGTTTTGTTTGTGGCTTCGCTTGTCCATTGCTTTGTGGGTATATGGGGGTGGATTTGTTTTTTCAATCTTGATACGACCAGAAGTCAATATTCTTTCCTTGTAGCTGCCACCGTTGTCTGAGACTATCTCTCCTGGGATGCCAAACCGCAGATGATATTTTGAAAATAAAAGTGTAGACGCCCAATCCCGAATTCTTTGCTAGTGCGTTGTTTCTACCCACTTGTAAATAACTCTGCCACTATTAGAATCTTTCTTTCCCCGTCCCCGATACGAGTGGGGCCATACTATGTCGACACCCCATTTCCCAAAGGGCCACGGACTGTCAACCGAGTTCAACTTTGAGCTGGGGCGTGGATTCGCTTACTAAATCTTTGACATTCTTCGCATCTTTTCGCCATTCTCGCCGCATCTCTAGTCATGGCTGGCCGCAGATAGCCCCGTCTTTGCCTTATCTCGTTTAGGGATCTCATTCCACCGTGATTCCAAGTGCCTCTCCGTGTATATCTTTTAGAATGATATGTCCCTCCGACTGGGATAAAGAAGCCACGAAGTGGTCCGAGGAATGATTTTCTCAGATAAGGTTTGGTCTTCTAGCTCGACATCCCCTCGCCTCGGGACTGCACTTTCCTAGCCTGTTTGGTGTCCCGGGGAGTTTCCTTCTTTGAGGAAAGAGTGGATTTCTCGCTCTCCAATTAAGCTTCCCGACTATAATCGCTGCCTTCCTCCGCTTGTCGTAATGTCATCGTTTTCGGAAATCGTCGAATATGTATTCTCCGACATCCTCATCGAGATATCTTTCTCCTTAGGTTTGCGTTGGTTAGCCGCGCATGTTTCGGAGTTTGATGGATGGTTCGTACACTCTGTTACCTTGATTGCTTTGACATCCTCGTTTTTAAGCATAGACGATATATATGCCAGGGCATCCGCGTGTCTAAGCCCTTTCTCATGCAGATGTCCGAAATTGATTTTTGGTACTGGGAGGCCAATGTTTGACCAGAGCCATGTATGCCATCGTGTTTCGTCATACACATTGTATTCGTAGCCTATCTCGCCGTATGATCACTGTGAGTCGCTTGTTAACCGCACTCTTGTATCCCTAATTCAATTATCAAGCGAGAGAGTATGGATCACTCCTTCATATTCTACGATGTTATTAGTATGGCCTTCGATTCCAATCAATGCGTGCACGATTCTGTCCCCGTGGGTGTGGTGATGACGATGCCTATCCCCGCGCCTCTCTATTTTTGAGAGCCATCAACAAAGACCTCCCATTGCCGTGGGTTCACCGGTTCAAGAATATTATTTGGCTCGTTTTTCTATTTCGGGGCGCCATAGCCTTCCATCCTTGTATGCGTATTTCTTCTTCGTTGTCCAAAGGCAGTGTCCGCTAGAAAGTCCGTTAATACCTCGCGATTTCGGGAGTGTTGGAGCTCATAGTGGATGTTGAATTGGTCGAGGTACGTGCTCCATTTTGCTATACGTCCTACCTTTCCCGCCCCTTGAGGATGGTCTCTAAGGGTGCCCGACATGGGATACGATGTCATGCGTTAAGAAGTACGTCCTCGCCTTTAAAGTAGACCATACGTACGGCTAGGGATTAGCTGCTCAATTCTCGTAGTTTCGTTCATGAATTGTGGTCTTGCCGACATAGTAGATCGGCTGCTCCTCCTTCGTATGGGTTCCCGACGAGCACCGCGCTTGCACCGCATCGATCTGCTCAAGCCGCACGTAGAGTGCCAAAACCTCATCGTGGTCCTAAGCTTTCAAGGATGGGGATTGCTTAGGTATTGTTTAATGCCCAAAAAGCTTCTTCGCATTCTGGTCGTCCATTCAAATTTAGTCCCTTTTTTTAGTATGTTGAAGAAGAGTTTGCACCTATCCGAGGATCTGAGATGAATCTTCCCAGAGCCGCTAGGGATCCATTGAGCTTTTTGTACTCTCTTTAGGTTCTTCTGAGATGGCATGTTTCCTATGGCTCGGATTTTTAAGTGATCTACCTCAATGCCTCTTTTGTCACCTGTATCCAAGGAATTTTCCCGAGGTCACCCCGAAAGTGCATTTTTCCGGTTTACCTTCATGTTGTGCTTCTCATAGCTCCGAAGATGTCCTTCTGTGTCCTGGTGGTGGTTCTTCCTTAATCGCTTTTACGAGCATATCGTCAACATAGACTTCTAAAGTCCCGCCGATCCATGGCTTGAAAAATAGATTTCACCATCCTTTGGTACGTTGTTCCCGCTTCGGAGCCCGAAAGGCATTCTTACGTAACAATAAAGACCATGGGGTGTAAAATGCAGATGTTGCCGGTCTTCTTCTTCTCACAAAAATAGCTTGGTTGTATCCTAATATCCATCCATTAACGACAACTCTTCATATCCTTCTACCGCGTCGACTAGCCGGTCAATGCCGGGTAATGGATAACTATCCTTGGGGCATGCTTTGTTCAAAGCTGGTGAAGTCGATGCAGATTCTCGACCCCTCCATTTTTCTTTTTGGTACTATTACCATGTTGGAGATCCAAGTGGGGTATTTGACTTCTTTATAAAACCGCTCCAATAGCTGTAGCTCCGTTTCTACCGCTTTGTGATACTCGTGGCCACCTTTCGTATCTTTTGTCGCACCGGGTGTGCCAGTTTAATGCGCAGCCTCATGCTCGACCGTCTTTGGGTCTATTCCTGCATATCGATAGTTTCCATGCCAAGATGTCCGCGTATTCCTTTTTAGTAGTTTTATTATGAGTTTCGCGTTCTCCGTCCATTAGAGTTCCTATCTTGATCTTTCTTGGATTCTCGCTCCGTCCTATGTCGATTTCATTTTCACCGCTTCCAAGGATGTGAACGTGGGCTTTGTTCCCAAGGTGGGGGATTTTTAACTGTTATTTGGTAGTCTCGCATTCTTTGTTTGCGAGGACGCCCGGTTAACTTTTGATGTCGAGGCCTCTGGGTGTTTCCTACAGTAGTTCCCTTTAGGCAAGCTTTTCCCCGAGATCCCCTCCAAATATTCGTCGATGGCTTTGTTTTGGATATCGCCTTGCTCCGAGCCTTGCGGGTTTTCCTTTCTCATCTACTTCGTTGTGGAAAGGTTGTATTTGCATCGCGTGGCATTCTTTTACTAAGCTTGATCACCCTTTATCTCCATTATTCCTAGGGGAGTTAAAACCTAAGGTATCGATGGTAGGTAGTCGACTCCCTTAAGCTTAGGACCCATCTTCGTCCAATAATGGCATTGTAGGGCGAAGGCGTGTTCACCACACTAAAACGAGTGTCGACTTTCATGGGGCCCGCATCCACCTGCAAGATAATATCCCCCAGGGGCTTCGAGCCGTGCCATTGAACCCGTAGATGGTGTAGTGTGAAGTCGAGTTGCTCATCGTTAAGCTCCATGCGTTTGAATGTATCGTAAAACAAGACATTTACGGAGCTTTCTCCATCGATGAGGATTTTCCTTATGTTGCATCCCGCGATCGCAATGTGAGGATTAATGGGTCGTTGTGATCTTCCATGTCGTCCTCAATATCCTCGGCTTCAAAAGTCAAAGGTGCGTTCATCCACTCGTGCTCTTCCACTTCCTTCCCATTTACAATCGTAAAGCTCACAAAGAATCTTCAAATTGCTTTCTCAAGCTCTCTATTTGTGCCGTTAGGGTTGGCTCTTGCTTTCTGACAGATATAGCGTTCAATGTGCGATTACCTCGTGTAGTTGGACCTCGTTTGCCGCGTTTGGCTCTATCTTCCATTCCGTCCTTTTCCACATATTTTTTAAGATCCCCGCATCTATCACCTTTTGTACCGCTATCTTGAGATTTTTGCATTTCTCTCGTTGTGTGTCCGTAGAAGTACTGGAAACGCAGATTTTTTGGATTCCCGCCGAGGCCGGTGGTTGTTTCCTTGACCAGGGGCCTAAATCTTCGCGATCCTTGATCTCCTTTTAATATGCGCTTGATAGCCGGGTATTGAGCTCGATAGACCCTGGCCTTCAAACTTTCTACCACTCTTTTGTGATCGTCTTTTCGATCCTTTTGGTGTTGGCGGGCTCTGCCTACTAGTTCCGTAATTTGTCCGTGGGGTTCTGCCAGCTCTGCGCTCTTGGGTTATCTTTTGAATTTCTTCCAACCTCGCATGTTTTTCAACGATTATCCTCAAATCTCCCTGGTTGGGGAGGTACTCGTGGATTTCAACAAACAACGGCTCATCCCACAAGCCCCCATTTGTAATAGCTAATACCACCACGGATCCACATGTCCAATGGCCTCGACATACCTTGTGCCATCTATCCGTGTATTCTCGAACGGACTTCGTGCTTAATTGCAAGTGAGAAGAGCTTGTCCATCCCCTGTTCACAACTTTGTTATACATGTAGGTGGCCAAGAACTTTTCGGTGAGCCGATCATATGAATCAATGCATCCCCGCTTCGAGGTTATCAAACCAAGATAACGAGGATCCTTTCAAAGCTTGAAGGGAAATATCTCGCATAGAGATAGCCTCGTCGTAGTCCCACCCGGCCATTACCCCGTTGTAATATCGTAGATGAGCCGAGGGATCCGCGACCGTCGTGAATATTCAAAGGTCGGGACCGGACATTTCATGAATGGTAGCGTCGAGCCAACCGGTCGTGTAAGGGGGTGGTAGTGTTGGCCTCCTTCATAACTGCTCTAGTCTTCCACCTCCTCGCCCGGTCTTGAGTTGATTGATCTCTCGCTAGCATCTCCGCGGAGGTTCTCCATTGCCAAACAAGGTGTCGCTCCGAATGGAAGACCGTGTCTTTCTTGTGGGTTGTGACGTTGTGGCCTCCTCCGTGTCGTAGTAGTCCGGAATTTCCTGGCCTGTGAGTCCGGGCCGACCTTCTAACTGCTCCGCGCATCTCTTTGGGGTATTCTTTTTCGGTTAGTTGTCAGTAGGATATTTTCAAGATCGTCCTCGGTCCCCTCGTTCTCGACCTGAGTTAGCTTCGTCGCATCGATTCTCTAGTTCGAGTTTGAGGATCTTCTCTTAGTTGTTGGTTTTCCCGAGCTAACAAGGCCACCGATCCGCGCACGTTAGCCGATTCTCTTTAGCTCCTCCACTTGCGCCTAATATTTGCGCCGTTTGGTTCGACGCTTGATTGGGGATTCCTTCCCGTAGTTGAGCTTGTCCTCGGGGATCGTGGGTATTGATTTCCCCCATTAATGGTATGTCCGCCCGATTATTCCGCTGGATCCCGCCCGTAGTTGTTCGTCTTGTTCATTGTTCAGGCGCATCCCGTAGGATGGTTCTCGGATCACCGATTCGGCTATAGCTTCCCGAGGCTCGGCCGGCCTGGTTGCAAGTCACTTTGGAAGCAATCACTTGGGAAACCCCCTCGTTTGGTGCAAGCAGCCTCTTGTGGTCGCAGCCTCTTTTGCTTCCATCATGGGATGGTTCCCGCATCTAAGAGCTATGTGCTTTCCGCTCTTGGCCTCGCATATTGTCCGCACACAAGGCCCTTTTCGCCCTTTGTCCGCTCCTTGTTACCGCCGGGTGTGGTCCTTGAGCATCTCTGGAGTTATCTTTGTCTTCCTGCATCTTTGTTCCTTTCCATTGCAATAATCCGCACAAAGAACATGGGAGGTAATCCGAGACCCAAAAGTCCATGGGTTGGTGTTAGTTCAACTTTGATTTCATAAGCTCGATTTCTAGTGGTAATGAGTGTACTGTGCTGTTAGTTTGGCGAATAGTACGAAAGACATAGACGGATGCTGATTTAACCGGATAAAGTCCATGGGTCGTTGTTTCGCAAAAAGCCCAAATCTTTTGGTGGAAATTGTGTTTGAAATTCCAGCTAAAACCAGATCTCGTTGGTTTAAAGGTTATATAATGCCCAGATCTGTTGGTAGAAAACACAATAGACATAAATATGTGCTAAAAACGAGTCTAAGAACAGACTCGTTTGCTAAAACCCAGATTCGTTGGTTTAAAGGTTATATAATGCTCGATCCGTTGGTAGAAAACACAATAGACATAAATATGTGCGAAAAACGAGTCTAAGAACAGACCGCTTGCGTTTTTAAGTAAAATTTTTGAGGTTGAGGGTCAGAAGTCACAGAAAAGATAAATCTTTTACCGTGGGACAAGGTCCTCGCTTTCTAGCGCCAAATTGTGAACACGGAAATCGGGCATGGTTCAAGTGATCACAAACAATCTTAATATGAATTGAATACGTGTAATGAGGTGAGAAAAGTATAATATGCCTAGGTAGATGATGATTCATAGATTCCAAACCCTTTAGTTTGTCATGATCTCGTCATCATCCCCCAAGGCGATAGGTCCGAGATACGGCATGTAAATGAAACTATCGACTAAAGGTAAAAGAGACGATGGTTTACGTGGTTCAAAGACTAAGGCCTACATCCACGGATCCGAGAGATTTTACTATAAGATAAAACAAGGGCAAAGATGATCCCAAGATCTTGTGTTCATTGACCACTTAAGCAGAAGCTCTCACTTACTTCTCTACTATTCTCTCCTCTCCTTCCGATCCTCTCAAATGAGGAGGTATACATATTTATAGCTAAATTGGGTGGGTCCACCGACAAATGAGCTTCGCTGAGATCTTATCTTCTTGTGCTCAGGCGTGGTCCGCTGACTTCTATGTCACCCCGCTGGCTTTACCGTATCCCGGTTCATCACGCCGACCAACCCTTGTTTCCTCCGTTGGTCGTCCACACAGAGCCTTTCGAGCCGCATTAAATGCGGTGGTTGGGGCGCCACTCCGCGCCGAGTGGTGTCGGCCTCCTCTTGTCACGTCCGTGTCGGGCTTGACTACCCCGACCGCTGATCATATCTTACCTCGTGATGGGTTAAAGCCATCCTTTCAGGTTACGCGGGATCACCTATCTCTGTGCTCCTTCATCTCCTGGATCTTGGTCTTGACAGATGGCACGTTGTCTATGCCACGATGCCCCTATGTGTCATCCTTCTTTGAGAAATGGCCTCCACGTGGACTCTGCTAGTACACGTGGCAATGGAGATAAATAAGTGTACTTACATTAGTAATCCTAGGATTCCTAGGAAGGTTTATGGTTAGAAGGTCTCACTTCATATTGGTCAGAAATAGACCTTTTCTTATATCATACATGGTGATGAGACACTCTCTTCCTTGGTGGAAATAAGCCATTTCTTATATCATACGCGGTAATGAGACCCTCTCTTTCTATTGGTGGAAATAAGCCATTTCTTGTATCACATGCTGAAATTTAGGTTATGTAGCAGTATTTGGGACATATATAGTTGTCCATTTTGGTAGTAAATTTCTTTGGAGAAAATGGGTCATTTGTCCAAAAAAATTTAAAACACGGTTCAAATGGACAAGTAAAAGTACGGTGAAATAGCTAAAAAAAAAAAAAAATAACAAGGATGAAAACTGGATTCATCCCGGCTTATACTTAAAAATAGCAAGGATGAAACCGATGCATCCCGTGTAAAATAAAAATAAGAAAAATATTTGAAAATGGACATGATTTAAACCGGTTACATCCTCGCCTATTTTTAAATTTTTGTCCATTTAAAAAAAGATTTTTTTTAATTTTTGGTTATTTAAACAGTATCAAAACCTAAGTGTCTTTTTCACCCAGAAATTGTTGATTTTGGTCTTTTTGACCAATTTTGTGATTTCTTTGTCAATATGATAAATTTAGAGCTTTGAGATAGATTCTTTTTTGTAATGTGCTTAGATTAAAAAGCCCCAAATAAATATTAGGTAACTTAGCAAAATTTAGATCAATACAGAACAAAAAATTTCAAGTCAGTTAGAACTTTGGGTGACATAATTATTGCTAAAACTTTTAGGACAACTTAAATTATGAGCCGCAAAGTAGAATTTTGTTAAAGAAAAAAAAATGTTCTCCTACATGATCACGACATTTACCTGCACTAAAACCAAATCAATGTCAGAAGATTTGAAGTGTGAATCTCATTCAGCGTATGAATCGTATTACAAGCTAGTCATAAATCTTTGGAGGGAAATAAAGGAAACTTGTTGTTCATCCATTGAAGCTCCTTCTTGTGATTATAAATTAGATTTAATCAGTGTTTGTTCATATGCTGTTCATATAACTTGCATATAGCATACGAGAAACAGTTCTTGTTATGGAGATTATACAAGAAACACTTTTCTAAGATATTGGAGCAAACCAAGTTTTAATATGAGAAAAATCAATTGATTAGGAAAATCATGGCGTGAGGGCAACAACAATCAACTGACTCACTTTAGTCCATCTTTGGAATTTCAGTTGCTTATGATAACTTCCGTCGAAATTTATCTGAAAATATCCGCCTTCGTCAAAAATGGACGAATTTCTATCCCAATGTATTGCATGGTCTTTTACACAAAACAATTAAAATTGGATACATTTTTTCGATAGTTTATTAGTGTCGTCCACTAATTTTTTTTTAAGCAACGAGAAAATAATGACATTTTTTTTAAGCAAGAAAATACGACATACTCCCTGCATACCACATATATAGGCGGAGCGATAAATTCTAAGAATTTTTTTGGATTTCATAAAATTTTTTTGTTTTCTCCTGTTTACCCTTAATCATATTCCAAATGTTAGAGACATATATTTAATTATGATGATTCCCAAGCAAATTAATAGGGGTAATATAAGTAAAAGTCGTTTTGAAATTTGGGCACTGCCTATATAGTGGTACAAGGTAAAATGAAAATTCCGCCAATATAAGAGGTATGGAGGGAGTACTTGTTAACCATTTTTTTTTTCTTCCAAAAAGTCAGTAGCAATTAGTAACCTAGCATGTTTATCAGTTTATACTAGTAATTCTTGACGGACTTAGTAAATAGCCGTATTCTGTGACATTTTGGGCCCATCCCTCCCTGGAGGCTGGCTTCGAGCCTACCATATAAGATCATACTTTTTGGAGACTGGTTTCGAGCCCACCATGTAAGGTTCATGCATTTTACACAAGACTACTGCACACGCACGATGCACGTGGTGAAATTATCGACCAACCTTTTACGTTGAAGGCTATTAATATTATTATGTGAAACTGA
Organism: Papaver armeniacum; assembly: GCA_023531295.1. Classification (NCBI taxonomy): domain Eukaryota; kingdom Viridiplantae; phylum Streptophyta; class Magnoliopsida; order Ranunculales; family Papaveraceae; genus Papaver; species Papaver armeniacum. Next base: position 16,102 of record JAJJWW010016621.1, read on the forward strand.
AAAAAAAGAACTTATTCATACAAAATTCCAAATATCCACAATGATAATTATTATACAAAAAGATTGGTAAATTGGGAAGAAAACAATAGGAAATGAAATTAAGTATATTAATGAAACCACTTATACTCACGATTATTTGTATACCTTGTAATAATAAAAATGCTTAACATGCATCAGATAAGAAAATAGACATTTGGCTTGTCTAATTATTATAACGCCCCTCCCCTTAATTTCATTTTGTAAAATAGTTGCACTTATGGGACGGATACACCCACAATTTATGTAGGTATTGGGATGAACAAAAATAAAATCCAAGGGCAAAAACGAATTTTCGCAGCTTCATTTTATTGTTCATAGGTGAGTTTAAGCATACATCAAAGTCGAGCATTGATGTTGAATCTGTTACCCAAAGTCTTGATCATGCATACACCAAAAAAACGATTGAGAGTTTGTAAAAATAGGGTCTAGTTTTCTAGAGAGATCTTTTAGAAATATCTATTGGGCCCACCCTTAGTTTTCAATGACCAATACACGATTCTTTTGTTCTTTTAACTACTTGACAATTCCAATACTCATTGGATGAACCAGTGCGTTTTTCTACATCATTTTTAGATGGGTCAAGAGTCCAAACTATCCCTAATTAATACCAAGAATGTATATTCATTAAAATACTTCATAGGGGTAAAATGGGTAACGAAAATTGCAGCTTCAACTAAGGGGAGTTCCCTTTATATAATATAGGATAGATCTTTTTTTTTTTTTGTTGGAAAGTTGTTTTGAGGCGTACAAAATGATTATCCTATCTAGGGTGTCTTTATAAGAGATGTCTTAACCGTTAGTAAATTACTATGTTTCCCTTAATTATTTTAAATTATATAATTACTTTTAGTAAAATTAAAAAACATAAACCTAAACTAATCAAAATCAAAATCAGTTTAATTATTTCAGCTGTTACCAAGTTTTAATGTGAGAAAAATCAACCGATTAGGAAAATCATGGCCTGAGAGTGACAACAATCAACTGACTCACTTCACTCAATTTTTGGAGCTTTAGTAGTTTCTTATGCTTACCGTGAAAATTTATCTGAAAAATATCTTCCTTCATCTTAAGATGATGGATTCCTATCTAAGTGAAATCATCAATGTAATTCATGATCTCTTACATAAAATAATTAATATCAGGAATATTTTTCGTAAAATGGGTCATTTGTCCAAATATTTTTAAAACCTGGTTCAAATGGACGAGTAAAAATTAGTATGGGTGAAATGGACAAAAAAAAAGTAAGGATGAAACTGGATACATCTTTGACTTAAACTTAAAAAAAAGAAGGATGAAACTGGATCATCCCGATGTAAATTATAAAAGAAAAAGTATTTGAAAATGGGTAGGATGAAATGACGTTTACATCCCGGCTATTTTTGTATTTTTGTCCATTTAAACAAAAGATTTCAAAATCTAGATGTCTTTTTCACCCAAGATTTGTTGATTTTGGTCTTTTTTAACCAATTTTGTGTTTTTTCGATAATTGAAAGAATGGTAAATTGTAAAGTTCCATTCCCATGTTTAATTTTGAAGATTGTCCGAAAACAAGGTCATTTAAAAGATAACTAATTTTTTGGTTGAATCCAAAAATTGGCCAGCTAATTGTACGTTTTGATCCAAAAATTAAAGCTTTTGATTTCTGTTTTCCAAATTTAGGTGGTCTTAGATACTTTTCTTATAAGAAGTATACCTCGTGAAATAGGGGCATGAGTTAGCTATTCCTGAAAAGGACATTGTGATGAAAATTCTCAGATCGCTGCCATCTAAATACGATTCTCAGAAGCATGGCATCGTTGAGGGAAATAACCTTGATACGCTTTCCAAAAATACTCTTGTTGGAAAGCTTAAAATTTTTGATCTTGAACTTAAACAAAGAGATAAACATCATGTTGTTTCAACTGAAAACGTATATTGACATTATAGAAGAATGTTTCAATGATTGAAATAAAAATTTGATGATGTAACCATCTTTGGATATAAGCATATATAGTGTGTTCGCACATTAGTGTATAAGTCCATAAACCGGGAGCCAAGAGTATGCATATGTGTGTATACGAAATTGGTGAAGGAGACATGTTAAGTATGCATACATGTACGCATACTGGCGGAAGTTCTCAAACCGAGAATTTCTGCTGAGTTTGGGTTTTGTAAAACTTACAAACTAGTCACCTTAAGTATGCATACATGTATGCATACTAGCGGAAGTTTCTGAACCGAAAATTTCTGATGAGTTTGGAAACTTTACAAACTCAAAAACTGGTTGCTTAAGTACATAATCTGACATACTTTAGTTACTTTGTCAAATCGGTCAAGTCCATGAACTTAAACATTTAAATCATAAGGAATGCAATCTTTGCAAAACCGTGGCTATAATGTTCATTATTGATTCAAGTGAATCAAACCGATTTGATTTCAATTGTGTTTTTCTAAAACAATTGAACAACTCTTAACTAGTTTCATTTGAGTCATTTGAACTAGTTATGGTTAAGATGAATAAGGTTGATATGAGAGTAATCATATGGCTAACCTCGGTTAACTATTTGTGAACCAACCTGGTGTACACGTTTGGGTACGACTACATAAACCTAAATGAGGGTACATTTCATTTGTGTATAACAAGCTAAGTTCGATCTAATGGTTGAAAGATATTAGCTTGGTTGAATCAAGTTTTTCATCTAACGGTGAATATTGAATGCTTTCTTACCAAGGTAACTTGGATTGCAAACCCTGATTTGAAAACTATATAAAGGAGAACTCTAGCAACTGGGAAACCTAATCCCCACACCTCATGTGTGTTACTAGCTCCATAACTAGAGTTGATTCTCCTTTAACCTTAGGTTTCTTCTCGAGAGACTGAAGGTTAACGACTTGAAGACTTATCGGGATCAGAAGCCCGTACCCCAACTATTATCTTTGTAGTTAAGTGATCCGATCTTTCTATTTTCTATCGTATTGAGTGCAATTGAAATAATTGGCCTCGAGATTTTATATCTCCGATAGGCAAGATAGAAAAGTAATCACAAACAAACTTCGTCTCATCGTTTGTGATTCCACAATAACTTGTTTCGCAAGTAGATTAAGTTTATTGTGAGGTGATTGATAATACTAGGTTGTTCATCGTGAATATAAGTCTGGTTTATCAATTGGTTCCTGTTTTCCTTGATTTATCCAAAGAAGGGAACAAAAACTCTTGGGTATTTTTCAGGAGCACGCCAATTATTCCAATCTATAGATTTTCTGCGTGAGACAAGTTTGTCTATCAAGTGCCTCGACTTTGGGTCATAGCAACTCTTAGTTGTCGATGAGATCGCCTAAGGGAATCAAGGCAGAGTATCCCGCTGGATCGAGACGTAAGGAGCGCAAGCTGGCCTGTGAATAAGTGTGAGATTGATTAGGGTTTAACTACGGTCCGGTCCAAAAAGTTAATTGGTAGTAGGCTAGTGTCTCAGAGGGAAAACTGTACGGTGTGGTGTTCAATCTTGACTAGGTCCGGGGTTTTACGCATTTGCGGTTTCCTCGATTAATAAAATTCTCCGTGTCTATTTCTTTTTTGCATTATATTTTGTTATATAATTAAAATATCGGGTTATCGTTAAGATCAATCAATTAGAATATTGACCTCGGGTTGTTGATTTACATTGATTGACACTTAAAACATTGGTATTTAAAAATAGTTCAAGTAACTCCTCTTATCTTCAATCGTTTCATGATTTCTATTTATTGATTGAGGATTGAATTAAGAGTTAGAGATATTAAACTCTTTGATATACTTTAATCTAGATTGAGTCCGACCGCCTAGTTGATTCTCTAGAAAGTGTATTGGAGTAATTTCTCTCAGATTGCCAAACGAATTGTTGGGTGTGGTTGTTAGACCCCCGCATTTTCACCAAGTTTACCAAAGGACATCAAGGCAAGACTAAGATTATTAGTAGGAAATTTTACTTCATTCCATCCAACACTCTACCACATAAACCAATGAAAATGGTTTCATAAGAGGGTCGATCATGACTAGGTCTTGGAAGGCGAAAATTCCCAATGGAATATTAGTAATCCTTGAAATCAACTCTCTAGACACATGAATCCTCTGTCTATTAACCATGGTATTGAATTCCATGGCATCATAATTAACCTCATAGATGTTATCATAAAAGATTCTTGTAAGAGTGTCAAAGCCTTCACCAAGACCATCAAAGATGTTTCCAAGGTTGAATTTTTTCAAAACAAACTAAATCCTTTTTATGTCCACTAGAAAAATGCAATTTCTTTTCTAGAATAAATCCATTATATGAAATCCTTTCAAAAACTCTAGCACAAGAATCATTCACAAATCTGATCCTAAGGGAATTTTGATATATAGGAAAATTCATGTTAGAAGATGAAGAACCCAAATTTTTTGAAATTCCTTTTGAAACCTTGACGTTCATCATGAGATCTAGAAATTGGAAAGAAAAGAGGAAGAAAACACTTACTTGGTGTGAAACTTGAATACCTTTTTTCTTAATTTTCTCCAAAGGTGATTTAATGGAGGAAATTCATGAACCCTAGAACGTTCACGTACGAAGACAAGATGGGAGAAGGAAGAGGGTACGCGTACTCCTTCTTTATATGCTCATCGATGGGCTTGGACCCGTTCTCGAACCGCGACCACAAAGGAAGTGTAGGATTTTCTTTGATGTAAAACATCAAGGTTGTAACTGTAAAGACACACATTCGTGTGAAAAGACGGTGCAATAGAAAGCATATTCAAATATCCAAAAGGACAGAATTACATATTAACCCGATTATACACAAATCAAACCATTTCTTGCCCCATCTCAAGATATATACAAATGGGGTAGTGCCAAGCTCGTTACCAAGTGGAAATATGTGCAAAGAGTTCCTCATGCACCGTTTCTGGTTGATATTTGTGTACATTACCAGAGATATAATCATAGTAATGATGATAATCAGGGTTATTGGAGCTTTCTAACTTCCTTTTCATATGACCTCTAAAGAATATTTTTTTCGATAACTTGAAATTGCGTCAACAATACGAGAACCTATTTTATTGTCCTACTTGTGTTGACAGCAGGTTTAGTTCGTACATCATGATAGCATGATTTTACATATACCGAACTTTTATCGGAATGATTCTTAATCTTAATTGAATTGAGTTTTCTAAGAATCTAAAAAAGTTTTCAAATGCTCTAAATAGATCCTTGTCAATTGATCTATTACGATAGTATTCCTCAAAATAATTAAGAGTTAATCTAGTGAGATTCCATATATTTGAGCGTAAAGAACGTTTTCTCAATCTTCCTTCCTTTTTAACTTTTCTTTTAGATTGTTTCTCATTATATAAGTTTTCCAAAGTCTTAGATGAAATGAGATTACATGAGAAACATGAGGTTTTGTCCATAACAATCTCTGAACAATCTTTAAGAAGTTCTTGCGTGTGTTACAGATGCCAAGAGCAAGTTTTCCATAAGGGAAAACTTTTAAGGACCAGTCAAACACAAACTTATTAGGTTTATAGTGTTTGCTTGCTCTGATACCATTTGAAAATGCGGGGGGTCTAACAAACACACCCAATAATTAGTTTGGCAATCTGAGAGGACTTACTCTAATATACTTTCTAGAGAATCAACTAGACAGTCAGACTCAATCTAGAGAAAAGTATATCAAAGAGTTTAATATCTCTAACTCTTAATTCAATCCGCAATCAGCAAATAGAAATCTGCGAGCCCGATTGAATATAAGTGGAGTTACTTGAACGGTACCAAAGACCAATGTTCAAGTGTCAATAAATGTAAATCAACAACCAAAGTTTGAATATTCTAATTGATTGATCTTAACGCACTACCTGTGATATTTTTCAATTATAAAACAAAATATAATGCGGAAAAAAAATAACACAAACACCATACTTTTGTTAACGAGGAAACCGCAAATGCAGAAAAACCCAGGGACCTAGTCCAGATTGAACATCACACTTTATTAAGCCGCTACAGACTCTAACCTACTACCAATTAACTTTTGATCGAATCGTAGTTTAACCCTAATCAATCTCACACCGATTCAAGGTACAGCTGTGTTCCTTACGCCTCGATCCCAGCAGATACTACGACTTTATTCCCTTAGATGATCTCACCCACAACCAAGAGTTGCTACGACCCAAAGTCGAAGACTTGATAAACAAATCATTCTCACGTAAAAGTCTATAGATTGAATAAATCTGTCTCCCACAGAAATACCCAAGAGTTTTTGTTCCGTCTTTTTGTTTGAGCACTGCTCGGTCGAACTCGCATGCGTTGCTATCTCAAGCATGTTTGTCAATGTTAGTGACCAAAACTATAAGTCTTGATTTCTAGTCTACTATTAGCTAAGTCTCGGACTAGGATAGAAAGTGTAGTTGTGATCAAGACTCCGTGGCGATTATCATACAAAGATGAAGAACTACTCAAGGAACTTGTGGAACTTCATCGACTAAAAGGTATGTGGAGACTTGAACTTATCTATCACTCAAAAGTCTATCTATTCTATCTCCTATCTTGAGACAAAAGTCGTTTTGCTATATAGACTATGATTATACACATTTGCTATTTCGAGCCGAATTTATCTCGCTTATCTATTTCTCTAAATATGTGTTGGTAAGCTTTCGCTTTGGCCAAGTTCATCTTTACTAGTGACGAAAGTCATGTTAAGTTTCAATCACTAGAAATGGCTTTGACGAAAAATGGTTTGTGAATAACAACTATATAATGTCCTCTAAGAATGTTTTAATGATTGAAATGAGAGTTTAGATTACATAACCATGGAAGGATATAAACATTGTGTGGTAACACATATTTTTGTAAGTCCTTATTCCTTGAACCAAAGTATGCGTACTTTGCTGCTCAAGAAAACCAGAACTAAGTCGGTGTACTGTCAGAAGTTCTCATCCCGAGAAATTCTGCTGGAGTTTGTAAACTAAAAACAAACTTATTCCTGGTACTTAAGTAAGTTGGTTATTTTCTAAAAGTGATTATTTTTGAACTTAAACTTATATAAACAAAGGACTGCATAATTGCAAACCGTGGCTAAAAAGTTCATGAATCGATTCGAGTGAATCAAATCGTTTTTGTTTCAATTGTATCTATTATAAAGATCTAAGCAATTGAGAAACTCTCTAACTAGTATCATATCAACCTTATTCATATTAACGATAACTAGTTCAAATGACTCAAATAAAACTAGTTAAAGAGTTTTTCAATTGCTATGTTCTCATAGAATTATACAAGAACACAATTGAAGCAAATTCGGTTTGATTCACTCGAATCAATCATGAAAATTATAGACACGATTTGCAAAGATTGCATTCCTTATTATATAAATATTTATGTTCATGTTCATATATAACCGGTTTTAGAACTTTAACCTTCAAGTATGCAAACGTGTACTCATACTTGAAATACCCGGACTAAGATTGGGTTTCAAGCCAAGATTTAAACGGTTACGCGAACTTTAGATCCCAAAGATAAATTCTCTGACATGAACCCGTACAAGTATACGCAAACGGGTACGCATATTTAGGTTCCTGTTTCTCAAACCAACAGTATGCGAACGGGTGCGCATACTATGGTTCCCGGACATGGATTACATATGTGCAAGAGTGCACAACATGACATATCCAATAATGGTTAAGTGTTATAAACTCTTATTTCAATCATTGAAACTTTCTTAGAGGATGACACTAGCTTTCTTCACACACTATTAGCATCAAAGCAATTTTCAAGTTATTGAAATAATCATAACGAAACATTCCAAGACAGCACCAAATGATTGTATCACACAAACCATATAAGATGTTACTCGACAATTTTTACATGATATAAGATGAACTTTGTCAAAGCAAATGCCAACACATATTTCGAGAAATATGTAAGCGAGATAAACTCAGCTCCAAATCTCAATTGTGTATATAGAAAGCTATATCGTAATACGACTTATGTCTCAATATAGTAGATAGAGTAGAAATAGACTTTCCAAGTGATAGATGAGTTTAAGTCTTCACATACCTTTTGTCGATGAAGTTCCACAAGCTCCCCTTAGTAGTTCTTCGTTTTCAAATGATGAACGCCGTGAAGTCTAAGCTCAACTCCAAAATGTATGTCCTAGTCCGAGACATATATAAATAGGCTAAAAATAAAGACTTATAGTTTTGTTCACTAACATTGACAAACATGCTTGAGATAGCAACGCATGCGAGTTCGACCGAGCAGTGCTCTAACAGTATTGTGTTATGACATGCTTTGTTAGAACAAGCTACTTTCCCACCTACTGCTACTAAAACCACTACCCCCCCCCCCCAAGTCAAGCTGGTGCTTGTTGTTGCACCAGGAGCTGTAGGTGCCAATTAGCCTGGTCTAGCACAACACATTAATCTAGCATGTCGGGCAAACTCACGTGCTGGACTGGGCTCGTGTTGCCACGACCCAATTTACAAATAAAGAAAACGCCGGTTGGTAGGCCTGAAAAGATGTTTATATGTTTAGCCTACGAGTAATAACCGCAGTGCACGGCGTCTATCGAGACGCGGCAAGTACGGGTCCGAACCACGAGACTTGTGGTGCTCGATTGATCTAAGGGGCTTACTTAACCGAAGTTTCAAGTGGTAATGAGTAACATTGTGGGATTTGTGCCGATACGGCTGATATGATATTGTAACATCGAACTAAAGAATGACTCGGATTATAAGGCACTAGAGTGTCGAATCCACCACCTAATCTCACCTAAATCAGGTTCAATGGTTGATAATGTTCTGCCCCTTGTAATGGCAAGTCCGCCATTCATCCAGGGTCTCTATGGATAGCTTACTATCAACTAAGGCAATTAACTAATTCCTAGTATTAGTTGTCTTGTCATGGTACAACTAATCACAAATCGATTTTCATTACTCGGGTGATCAAACTCATCCTAAGATGGATATCTAATCGCAATTAGGGTATCTCTCCCAAGCACTAGTTGTCTTCTCAGGGCACAACTAGTCTGAGGATTAATATCAGACAATGGGGTATGAATTGCAACACATTCACATAGTAATAACCTGACTACAATGCATACTTGGCATGCATTGTGAAAGTAAAATGCAAAGGTGCTCTGATTAGATGTATCCTAAACCATATAGCACAATCAAGAACAATTATCAAATTATGAACTAAAATTAGCAACAGATCATGGGTATCATCTCAACCCTAGCAAATCAAATTAAAACATGATACAAATTGAAATTAACCTAAATTAAACCCTAATTGGTGCTCTGGCTAGCCCAGGCATGAGTTTTTTCACAAACCCTTCATTCTATTTATACATGCAACAACATTCTCCCAAAACCCTAATTCTCTCAAAACTCGAAATTAAAATTAAAATAAACTCTCACCCATACTCGATTCGCTTCTCCTCTTGTCTAATCACCTCGGAGCCCATGTCGGGGTTGTTGTCGAAACCCTAATTCTAGTTATCTCTAAATTAGCTTCTGGGTTGAGAGAAGCTAAAAGAGAGATATCTAGACTTAGAGAATAGGTGAAGGTGGTGCAGAAAGGGATGGTTGTTGTTGTCGGTGTATGGAGGTGGTGGTTTTGCAGGTGTGGCGAATGTATGGTCGGGCGAGGAGAGGGAGAAGAGAAGAAAGAGAAGAAGAAGAGAGGAATGGGGTGTAGTCGATAGGTGTAGGGGTATGGGTGTTTTGCTGTGAGGCATGAATAGCGAGGGCTGAAGAAACAAAGTGAGCGAGCGTTGGATCTTCGGGAGACAAAATCTCACGGCTCGGATATAAGAAGTTTTGGTGTTGAGCGGAGCAATGATTTTTGATGGAATGGAGGCGACCGTTGGATGCGATCGGGGGAAGATCCGAACGGTCGGGGATGGACGGGCTCGGATCGGGTCGCGGGTCAGGTCTAGCTCAAGCCCATGTCTTGTAAATGAGTTGCTACTTGTTGGGTTGCAACCGTGCGCGCGCGGCTTTGGCTTTCGCTCCATAGATGCTCGACTCCAATTCTTCGCTCTTTCTCCTCCTTTCCGGGACTTTATTTAGTACCTAAAAACACAAAATTAATTAATACAAATATTTATTCTTGAAAACAAAGAAAATACAGTAACTGGGATAATATCCGATTTCTAAGCGCAAAAGATGAGTAAAATGCCAATAAAAAGGTGTATAAATATGCACTATTTGGCACTCATCAAATACCCCCAAACTCGAATTTTACTTGTCCTCAAGTGAAACAAAAATAAGAAATCCTAACTATACCCCCTGTCGCAGTCTCTCGAATGCATTTAGCGTATGCACTAAGCCTTTAAACCCCTAGGTGTCCCTAGTGGACGAGTTGTAGTCTCGTGAGGGTTTACCAGAGGTGTACCCACAAAACCTTCTCCAACTTCAGAATGTAAAAGAGTCTCAAGCATGCAAGAAGCTATGAGGACATAGAGTTTCTGCATGCTAGTAACAGAAGTTAGAACTACCAAAGAACGCATTCTCATCCTTAAGTGCCGAGCGAGAAGTAACCATACCATATGAAAGAATTCGGATTCGATTGTGATCATAAGCCACGACTTCTGCCTCACTATTGGGGTTTTATGATAATTGCACTCAAAAATATTGCTTTTTTAGTCTCTCATGTGTGCAAGCAGAATAAAGAGAGAAATCCCGCACACGTTGTAGGTAAGAAGGATAACCTTCCGAAATAATTTCGGAGACTCCACGAAGTGTGGACAAAAGAATCTTTTTCCTCGATGATCTCTAAGAAAGGAAATCAACCATTAGCAAGGGTGGGAGTACTCACTTACCTTCTCACCCGATCGGCAATTAATATCACTTCTCATAAGAACCATAGAAACGTCTTCAATCTTCGGTCTTCGGTCTTCAAATGTTGATGACGAACTTCTAACTTCACAAAACTTGACAAATTTTAATTTTTCTACTCAAATTCCTTGTTGTTTGATTTTTCTTTTTGAACTCTTCTTTACCATGGTGGTAGAAAAAATAAACTACAATAATATTTTTTTTTTTGATTTTTTTTTTTTTTTTTTTTTTTTTTTTTACAAAAAGTGAAAATAAAAATACAAATAATGAAATAACTAACTCCATGGACAAAGGACTTTATCACTCAATTTTTCCACAACTTGTATTGTCTTGATTTTATAAATTTTATTAATTCTCATCCTATTTTCTTTTCTTTTTCTTTGTTGCACGTAAACCTTGGACTATATCAACTTTTCTTTCAATATTCTGATGCTGCTCCGTTTGCTGATGATGATGTGTTTCTATGGGTCTTGCCGCTTGAGAGAGAGAGTGATGCTAACGCAAATCGATATTTAGAAGGAGTTTTCATCTTTAGACGTCACCCTCATGATTGACAAAAACTAGCACTCAAGAGATCAAAAGTAGTGCTGAAATTGGTGCGAAGTTGGGTAGCTCACCATTCCTACCCTAATTGACGACGGTGACACACACTCTAACAACTTTTCTAGAAAGTTGCAAAAAATTGAAGGTTGGTGCCTCACTTGATGTCAAATGGGTAGTCTCCACTATGGGTGATCACAATTCTACTACCGAATATCTAAATAAAGACCTAATTTGCTCTCGGTATGGTTAAATCCAATTTTAACGCTCTAATCAACTAAGAAACCCGATTGTGTTCTCCCCAGATTTCTAACTTTTGTTATTTTGGCCGATTCTCTATGTAAACATAGCTAGAAGCATGCTAGTGACTCTAAAATCTCTACAAGTTGGAGGTTTTTATTTACAAAAAGATTTTTTTTTTTTTTTTTTTTTTTTTTTTTTTTTTTTTTTTTTTTTGGTTTGGAAAATAAAAGACTAAAAACTCTAAATGCAAATGCACCCTCAAACCTAAATCAAACATTGTCCTCAATGTGTCAACAGTAGGAAAATTTAAACAAATACATACCAAGAGAACTATGCCGATAAGAGAAAAGGGAAGAAATTACCTGGGATGTCGGCGGGAGCAAGGTTAGAGCTTCACTAGTCAAGGCTAGAATCCAACATTCTCAGTGGAGATCATATCGGATTAGCACAATATATGCACAAGAAGACTCAACCGATTCAAGAAAGAAAATATTAACAAGTCCTACTGGATTATATACAATGAAAATTTACCATACACCAACAATCTAAAGAGTTGAGGATCAACCCAAAAGACGGTGTGCAGAAACATCAACATTCATACAAATATAACATGAAAATGGGCTTTGGTTTCAATGGGTTTTGGTTTTGTTGGGATTGATTTGGTTTTTGTGGGTTTCTGTTTGGTTTTGTTGGGAATGTACAGCCCAGTGGAACTGTGGGCTCTGTTTGGTTTTTGGTGGGCTGTTTGGTTTTGTGGGAATGCAAAGTTGTGTTTTACGGTCTCGGGTCTTGCGGATCAAAATGGTATGGCTCGGTGGTTGCTTGGAAAGCCCGGTGGTTGCACGACTTGGTTTGTGGGCTTCGGTTTTTGCACAACCCAACTATGAAGGCTAGGTTAGGTGGGCTTGAGATTTGGTTGAGGAGGGTTTTGGTTTGTTGTGGGCTGAATGTTGTAATGCAAAGCCCAAGAATGGGCTTGACTTATGTTCAGCCCAAAGTTATTTTTGTGCAAAGTTGTATGCGCAACCCGGTCTGTGGGTTTCAGTGGTGTGTGTAGTTTGGCCAAATGATGCAACATTTAAACACAAGACTGCAGCTTGTGCGGATGTGATTAAGTGAGGCGTAGTTTATGTGCTCAACAACACAGAGCACACAAAGACAGTGGAAAGGTTGGCAAGTGAATCATACACACAAAGCAGATGATTCACAAAGATTAACATGATAGTAGATCAACAATATAATAGCAAATGAACAAGGCTAGAACTATCACAGGTACTTGTCTTGAAGCTTTAATGCCAACTGTGTTTGGTAGATGTTATGATTTTCAGAGATCATGCAATTGGGTGATTTTTAAATGAACAAGGCTAGCACTAGTTCAGGGGAACGTTCAAGGCTCAAGGCTTGTCTGGGTATGCAACAAGAAACTCATTTTCACAAAGCTAGCCTCGAATTACATGTGATATGGCATTACACTATGCTTGTTGTGGCTCACAGATGCACAATTGATGTTACAGAGGCTACCCAACATACAAGCACATATTTCGGGGCCATGGTTGACGAGTTTCACGAGATGTAGGCTTAACAGATCAAGATGGGCAAAGGTTCGGTGCAACCAAATTTACTTGATGTCACACAAAGCTTGCAACAAATTTAGAAACCTCAATTGCAGACCAACTCACGGCTCGGGGCCGGAGGGTTAAGCTCGAGCCTTGTTTTGGTCTCAGACTGTTTGCAGACGGGCTAGCGGTGCAGATGCACAAGACAACTCATGCACAGATGGATTTCAAAGTGTTGATCAATGCCTATGAGAGGTGTTATCATGCAATCGGGTTTCTGATTCACAAGTGCAATGGATGCTACAAATGATAGATAACTTTAACACTTATACACAGCTTGACATGCTACAGGTGAGTGTCAAATGGCTTGGTTGACCTCAAATTTTCGTGGACCATACACAAATATGGTCAATTGGGGTTGGTTGACAGGGTTTGTCAACGAGTTTATGCCCAAAAATGTAAGGCAGAGGGCTCACACATGGTCAATTGTTCTCGCAAGTTTGGACAATGAGTAGACACAGATTGCACCGGGAATTGTAACTCAAGATTCAACACAGATATTCATACAGTGTCACAAATAGATTTGCACAACAGGTTAGAGCATGCAGTGTATGCAGATAAGCGATGCGTAGCAGGTTGATTTCCAAAGGCTTGTTGAAGTACAAAACTACCGGTTAACTAAGTTGGTTATCCAAGCCGCACTCAAGCTCAACAGCCTACAAAAATGGAGCCGAGCACAAGGCACTGGAAGGCAACTAGTTGGGCTTGCCTCTACTTTTCACAGATATGCTCACAACACAGCCTCGGATTGCACACTCAAAGAAGGGAATTGGTTCAACAGAAAGCAAGGGTCACATGTCGGTTCCGATGCATTCATTCACTAGCCCATTCAATTCAAAGACACGAGTCATAATACCTTCAACTAGCATATAGGTATTTCAGATGTCACAGGATAATGCTCAAGGTACACACAAGCATAGAGTAGATTGACAAAGACAAGCCTACAAAGTGTATAATTCACATATCACCGAGTCACTCACCCGATTTGCGTGGGTTGCTCGTGGTGTTGTAAAGCTCGTGGTTTTGCGCCTTTTTCTCCCACTCCTTGGGCTTGCTCAGCAGCACAGCAAGCACAACAAGTACCTGCTAGCTTAACAAAGAGAGTTAGTACCCAGACTTGCTTAACATAACCATTACAAAGTCAGCTAACAGAGATGATGGTTTAGCAATTAAGGTATTTGATGGATTAGGCCAATGTAGCTGGATTGAACCCAATGTGACAGATTAGGCCAGGCTGCATGGGAATGGTGACTGATGTGATAATGTGCAAATGAGAATACACAAATGATTGAGTAAAGATGCAAGAATGCAAAAGCAGAAAATGACAACTAATACAAGAGTCAAGAAAGATGCTTGTGAGTAGATGCAATGATAAAATAAGAACTACAATGCAAGGCTACAACTAAATGCAATGAACTAAATGCACCGAGATGAGGTAATGATGCAGTGGATATGAAAGTTACGGCTAATATGTACAGGGTAGTTGAAAAACAAATAAAACAAAGAATGAAAGACTAAGAAAAACAAGAAGGAAAAGTTACAACTAAAACAAAGAATGAAAAGCAAATATGTACATGGGTAGAAAGAAACTCAAGAAAGTCGGGCCAATGAACAACAGGCACGCGCCAAGTCCCCAAGAAGCGCGCCAAAAACTTGGTAGGCCCGAGAGGATGTTTATATGTTTAGCCTACGAGTAATAACCGCAAGTGCACGGCGTCTATCGGAGACGCGGCAAGTACGGGTCGAACCACAGAGACTTGTGGTGCTCTGATTGATCTAAGGGGCTTACTTAACTGAGTTTCAAGTGGTAATGAGTAACACGTGGGATTTGTGCCGATACGGCTGATATGATATTGTAACACGGGAACTAAAAGAATGACTGGATTATAAGGCACTAGAGTGTCGAATCCACCACCTAATCTCAACTAAATCGCTCAATGGTTGATAATGTTCTCGTCCCTTGTAATGGCAAGTCTGCCATTCATCCAGGGTCTCTATGGATAGCTTACTATCAACTAAGGCAATTAACTAATTCCTAGTATTAGTTGTCTTGTCATGGTACAACTAATCAAAAACCGTTTCATTACTCGGGTAATCAAACTCATCCTAAGATGGATATCTAATCGCAATTAGGGTATCTCTCCCAAGCACTAGTCTGCCTTCTCTCAAAGGGCACAACTAGTCTGAGGATTAATATCAGACAATGGGGTATGAATTGCAACACATTCACATAGTAATAACCTGACTACAATGCATACTTGGCATGCATTGTGAAAGTAAAATGCAAAGGTGCTCTGATTAGATGTATCCTAAACCATATAGCACAATCAAGAACAATTATCAAATTATGAACTAAAATTAGCAAAGATCATGGGTATCATCTCAACCCTAGCAAATCAAATTAAAACATGATATAAATTGAAATTAACCTAAATTAAACCCTAATTGGTGCTCTCAAGCAGCCTGTGCATGAGTTTTTTTCACAAACCCTTCATTTTATTTATACATGCAACAGCATTCTCCCAAAACCCTAATTCTCTCAAAACTCGAAATTAAAATTAAAATAAACTCTCACCCATACTCGATTCGCTCTCCTCTTGTCTAATCACCTCGAGCTCCCATGTCAAGGTTGTTGTCGAGAAACCCTAATTCTAGTTATCTCTAAATTAGCTTCTAGGGTTGAGAGAAGCTAAAAGAGAGATATCTAGACTTAGAGAATAGGTGAAGGTGGTGAGAAAGGGATGGTTGTTGTTGTCAGTGTATGGAGGTGGTGGTTTTGCAGGTGGCGACTGGTATGGTCGGGGCAGAGAGGGAGAAGAGAAGAAAGAGAAGAAGAAGAGAGGAATGGGGTGTAGTCGATAGGTGTAGGGGTATGGGTGTTTTGTTGTGAGGCATGAATAATGAGGGTCAAGGAACAAAGTGAGTTTAGCGTTGGATCTTGGGAGACAAAAATCTCACGGCTCGGGATATAAGAAGTTTTGGTGTTGAGCGGAGCAATGATTTTTGATGGAATGGAGGCAAGCGTGATCATTGGATGCGATCGGGAAGATACAACGGTCGGGGGATGGACGGCTCGGATCCGGTCGCGGGTCGGCCCAGCTCAATCCCATGTCTTGTAAATGAGTTGCTACTTGTTGGGTTGTAATCTGCGCAGCTTGGCTTTGGCTTTTCGCTCCATAGATGCTCGACTCCAATTCTTCGCTTCTTTCGGCTCCTCGCTCCGACTTTATTTAGTACCTAAAAACACAAAATTAATTAATACAAATATTTATTCTTGAAAACAAAGAAAATACGTAAACTGGGATAATATCCGATTTCTAAGCGCAAAAGATGAGTAATGCCAATAAAAAGGTGTATAAATATGCACTATTTGGCACTCATCACCAGTCATCCATTTTATCTTCGTGAGGGGATTTATTGATTTATAGTTTTTAACCAGTATTGTCGTTCATATATCATTAAGTTTAAAATTTTAAAAATATCATACCGAAAAGGAAAAAATTCTGGTTTTTATATGGGATTGTACCATCAGGAAAAATAAAATAAAAAAATTCTTCTGAGATATTGGAGTACACTAAGTTGGAGATTTAAGTTCAGCTAAAGCACTAGCCTATTGATATACTATCAGTTGTTTTCCTTTGATTATGCAAATATTGGGACAGAGTATTATTTCTTCCTTCATAATTTGGAAGAAGAATGATACTTTCAACAATTCATTTTTACTACCAAAAATAATAGAAAGAAACATGAACTGATTCGGCATTCTATCACAATCATCGGTATTATTAAATTGGGTAATGCATATATTTTCATCGTTTTGTAAAGCTCAAAGAGTAAACAAATATTTTGTTGTACGACAAAAGAATTTTTAAGAATTGAAATATACCAAAGTTCCAACACTTGCTATCGACGAGGCTTTAATATGTTGGATTCATCAAAGATAAATTTAAAAAGCTATCACCCCCATATATAATGTTCCAAAGTTGAAGTGCAATTTTGAATCCCTCCCCATTTATAATGAACTATTTAGTAAATTGTATTAAAAAACGGACGTTTTCTTAGATTCAACCTTATGTCTAGTCCATTTTAACTATTTTGCACCCCGATCAGATATAACAGTTTAAGCATGTGTCCTGACATTTTTTAAACTGAACCATGCCTGCCACACTCACATTTAAATCTCAAAATATTGAAGTGCAAGTAGTTTTATGACTCACCACTGAGATTTCATCTCAAATGCAACAACCTAAATCAAACTAGTAACTTAGTTTCAACCCAGTAATTTGCTTTTACTGTATTAAAATTTAATCAAAAAGTGAAATCACAAGGATTTGACCTTGGTCTAATCCTTGGTTTTTTCTCTTCTTCTTTTTAATATAACATTCTCTTCGGGATAAAAAAAAAAAAAAAAAAAAAAAAAAAACTCACAAGGATACAAGATATTTGTGTTACTTGCTTAGTCTACAATCTTTTGCCACCCATATCCTTTACTAATTGTAAACTTAATCACCATCGTTCTTCAATATCATCCATTATGAGAGATAGTGGGCAAATGTTGAATTCCAAACTTTGAAGGGCCGAAGTATCAAATTACCCGTAAAATATAGTATTATTTTTTCATTATATAATTACATGCAAGGTCTTCGTACTTCTTATTAGAAATAAATCTCTATTTATGAGTCTTATTTACAATATGATCTTTTTTTTTGTGTTGCTGAAGATTTACTAGCATTCACTCATCCCTTCTATACTAGAGATATTTAGTTCCCTCTAGTGACTCATAATAAAAATAAAGGAAAACTCTATCATCACAGATTCAAAGGATTCAACGTCACAAATAGATTCAGACAATTTTTTTACATTCTTCAGCTCCAAATTCTTTCTAATTCTATCTGTTAACCTATTTATGTGACTGCTCCAACATGCCAAAATGGTTTTTCCTACCCAATTCATGGGAAATTAAATGCAGGATGTATGAAAAATACTTGATGTGTAGTATAAACAAACTCCATGTTTATATTAGCTATAGACAAAGAATAAAAGTGTGAAACTTAAAGGCAGAAGGGACTAGATTGGAACTTATTGATGTTAGGGCACGTCGTCAGTCGATCTGTAATGAGAGCTCAATTCAACGTCTTTCATTTACTTTACAACATTCATGAAATGAGGAACTTAATTATCCTTTACCCAAGAATAGGAGCAACCTCATACTTTCTACACATTCTCACTTATTCTACACCACCATAAAAATGGTTCAAAGTGAATGATGATGAGTCATGTATCTTTGGGAGCCTTAGGATGTTAATTTTTATGCTAAAGGAAGTAAACGCAAATTTAGTAATCCATTAAAGCTCATTGTTTAATATGCAACACTAAGCTAGTGTTTGTTCAAGATCGAAACTCTTTTGTTATTATGGAAAATATATGGGAAATATAGTTCTAAGATATTGGAGTAAATTAAGTTCAAATATTAGGGAAAATAAACCGATCGAGGGGCAAAATCTTCTGATGAGAATATTTTGTGTTCATTAATTTTTGTTTTTTGTGTGGAAGATGACACTACACTTGCGTATCTTGTTATTCCAGACGATAAAGAACATCACAGGTTGAAATTATTTGACAAAACTTTTAGGCACCCATCGAAGTTCTATTACAGGCTAACAGAGTCTACAACTTCCACTTAAATATATGATGAGTGATGTAATGACTCTCTTCTCTTATAGAAAAATTGAATTGAATGAAAACACATAAGCTTTCTATTTGGTATGACTCTGATCTATTCCTTTGATAGTGTGGATTAGTGTTGTTTCAATGAAATTTTCAATTTTGTATCAGTTCTTATAGTGGGAAAAAGTGAACAAACTAATGCTTATCATTTACTACAAAAATGACCTAATGCCAAGTCCCATTCGTATCAAAAACATCGTTATAGCAAAAAAGGGATAGTGGAAACTGGAAAGGCCTATTCGTATCAAATTTTTTGAAGAAAAATACCGGGAAACAAAGTTATTCAACCATAGTTGGGTTTCAGTCCATCTAATTTTGAAATAGACAATTTGGGGACAAATTTAGAAACAAATTTTCCAGCTTCACTGATCACAGTTTAATCATAGTTGCCAATCCCATATCATTGTGTCAACCTCTTGCAATATGATGAATTCTTCTACAAACACATTGGTGTTCCCTTGAGGCTTGAGATAACCAATAATACACTCAGTGAAACGTGCAAGCATGGAGTTAGATTTTAGATTGTTTAGCTAATTCTGGATCATTGAAGTTTTAAATCAAGTGACGGAGTTAGTTTAGGCGGGAATTCCACTGTTACAAAGAGATTTTTGTATGGATTAGGGAGGTTTGTTAGTTAGGTGATGGTTTGGTATCTTTCCAGTTGTCCTTCAATACATACGGAATGTTTGGGGATAGTCGGCCTGATAAGATATGCCGTATCCGTATGTGAATCTTATCTGTTAAAATAATTTTCAAGGCCAAGGTTGTCCAAGAGAGGACCATTTACTGAATTAAAAATTTCCAGCATTTGAATAATCTCGACACATCTGTATTAAAAAACTATTGAAAGTTTTTTGATAGACGCCGTGGATATAATATTTTTTAATTATTGGACAAAATTTGAGTGATTAGACAAATTTTCGACTAAATGAGGCTGGGTTTGGTAATGCTTTTATTTTTCCAAAAACACTTTCAAAACTTATATATGTTAATAATTTTTGAAATTGGTGTTTGGTAAAAAAAAATCAAACTATTTTTTACCCAAATTCCTCAAATTTTAAAAGAGCGCGCAACTGGGGGATATAAATTACTTCCCCCAACCAATAGTGTTAGTTAAGGGGTGTTTTTTTTGGGCGAAAATACCAAACTACCCTTTAAAACAATAAAAGCTAAATCAAACATAAAAAATACCCTACTCCCATTTAAATTCGAAACATTTCTCACTCCCTTTCAAATTCCCTTCTCCTTCTCTGCCGGCTCCTCACTTTGATTTTTTTTTTACATTCGGTAGGGATGAAGACCATGCCTGTGAGTGATGAAGACCATGCTTGGGTAGTGAGTGCGGCATGGTTATTTAGGATGAAGACCATGCCGACATCGAGTTCAAAGATGGTTATTTATGATGAAGATCATGCCGGTACTGGGTTCCTCAGTACCGGCATGGTTATTTAGGATGAAGACCATGCCGATACTGGGTTCCTCAGTACCAGCATGGTTATTCAGGATGAATACGATGCCGATACTTGCTATTTCAGGACAAATTTTTTTCGTATGTTTTTGTCTCAAATCTAAGCATGGTTCATGTTTGTACCCAAAATTACTTTTGGGTACGAAACACGATGAATGGATAGTTTTGGTGAGTATTTTGGGTTGGGGTCGATTTGAAGAACAAAATGAAAGATGAGGTTTAACGTGGTTCGGCATAGGTTGCCTACGTCCACGGGCGAATCCCCTTGGGGAGTGATTTTGTATTGATAGTAAAATTACATTGTGTATTTTTTTCCCCTATTGGCTACTCCCCCTCTCTCATTTCTGCTCCTCCTTTTTATACAATTGTATAATTTCAATATAACTTAAATGGCATTAACTGCTCATTTATGCCTTCCTCTTCAATTCCGCATGAAACTGCTGAAATTATTATTGCATGTATGAAACTGCTGGAATGAATATTGCATGGCTGACCGGCTGGAATTCAATTCGCATGGCTATAAGCTGAATTCACTCGCATGAAATCGCATATTTATGCTTCCATGATAACTTCTACATAAATGATGGTCGATGATATTGGTGGACACTTGTCAGGCGAACAGCCGTGACCGCACGGGTAGGGCCGGCTTGATGGTTGTGAGGCATGATGGTTGCAGTGTGGATGGAAGCCGGCTGGCAACATGGTTGAGACCGGGTCAGTAGTGCGGAAGAGTTTTTGGCCGGGAATTGGTTAGCGAGATTATTGGCACAATCGAAAATTGGCTAGGGGGTGTAATCGACCTTGATAGTTGACCAGACACTGACTTTGATCAACTGACCCGCCATTGACTTTGACCATTGACCTTGACCGGACGTTGACTTTGATAGTTGACCGACTTTGACCATCGACCGGGTCCATGCGGTGGTGGGCTGCCTTGGATGACCGAAGAAGCGGGCTTGTATGAGGACCAAAAGATGATTCAAGTATCAATTTGGCCCATTAAGTGGTATTTTTACTTATGGTACAAACATCGCCCCCTCTTAACTTCCAACTTGTTGGGGGTTAAGAAAAATTTCGTGTTCATAAAACTCGCCCCCAAGTGTGGATTATTGATGTTGAGGTGATTGGAGAACTTCCCTTGTTGTTTGCGGAAATCAAGACGCCCCCAAGAGTAAATTTCTGTTGTTGAAGCGTAAATAGAACCACCTTCATTGATTGTGGAGATCGTAATCAAGTCGCCCCCAAGTGATGCAAAAACAAGACTGAAGTGATGCAACGGAAGCTTGATAATGGGGCGGGGTGATGTTGGAAATGGCGGTAACAACATTGAGTGAAGGCCAGTCTGTGTGATTGTGATCGGATGAATTTCTGATTCTTTAACGAGCATTTGTTGCAGTAGCGCAATCCGAAATTTGTAATGCGGAAACAGCGAGCAAAGTTTAAGCTACTTGAAGCCATTTGTGTCTAGCTGGTACGAGTCTTTTATAGGCCCCGGATTACGCTAACCCGATCGGCTAGTGCACGGCATCGTGAACATTCGGCCATTGCGTCAATTTGAGCTGCGGGAGACGGCAGGCAAAGCGCCTGGCGGCCTACGATCAGTGGAGTACGGAGACGCGGACAGTGAGCCACCTGGCCCGGTCGTGAAATACGACGGCTGACAGACAAGAAGTTGAAGCCTGCGACTCGTCCTATTGGGCTAACGACAACGACTAGCAACAATACGACATCTGTGATGATGGAGCTAACGAGCAGAAGAGTGAGTCGATCGCAGCAGCTCAATCGACTAGTTTGGCATAGCGACGAGCAAAGTTGAGCCTACAACTGATCGACGATCAGATTGCAGTCAACGACTAGCAACAACTGCGGCAGTGTACGCGGCGAACGCGGAATGCGAGAGCGAGCGAGCCTCATTGCACGGCGAGTGCGGGTTGCTTGACCGATGAGGAATTGCGGACGGTGGATGCGGCAGCGACTTCGATCGGCTAGTCTGCAGCATGCCGACGACAGCTGGACTCGCAGCGAACTCGATCGGTTAGTCTGCGTAGCGATCGAACACAGCTCTACGTAGCTGATCATTGGACTGCAGAATACAAACAGAGCCGTGAGTGCAGTGCTCGATCAGCTGGTATCGCAAGTCTCTTGAGGACTTGGACTTAAACGATTCGATAAACCTAGGTGTAACGATTACAACTAAAACTAGAAAACATCGATTATGCGTCAACCGAGTGCAACGGACTGCATCGATTGCGTCCAAGCGAGTCACGAATGCACGTAGGCAAAACTGGTGCATCGACCACGTCCAGCCCAACCGAGCGATTGCTTTTGAATCGTACGCAATAATTCAATCAACATAACTATAGCAGTTTAACATTACCGATTGTAAAAATTGCGTAAAAATATTAGGGTGTACGCTCACCCCCTCTTAATCTCGCAACTCGTTGGAGGATTAAGTTTGGGTTACACGAAGTTTCGATTTTCTAAGCTTAAATCCGCATTGCAATTAGGTGCTATGTAACTCTCCCCAAGTGTATGAAGTGTTACACAACTTGCCCCAAAGAGTAATTTTAGACCATGAGGTGTTAATATCTCGCCCCCAAGTGATAGTCGATCACGTTGAAGTGATATGAAACTTCGCCCCAAAAGATAGTGATTGTCATCTTTGCTCAATTCGCACAAGGGTGCCTTTGCCTTATATTTTGATCGCGCATGAAATTTTGAAGATGTATTTATGCGGAATTCGCGCGGGGGTCAATCCCACTATTCCCAGATGCGCGCAGAATTGAAATGTGTGCATCTCCTTGTGAGAAAATGCTCCCCATATTATAGGTGCCTCATTGAACAAAAGTATGCATGATTATATGAAAAGATGCAAAAATATGTAAATTGTATGCTTACCTTATTGAAAATGTTACTGCGACTTCGTTTACGAAGTGATTAGGATGCCCACTGGCTATGTCGGTATTTTCCAGTGACGATGATTAGTATAGTTGCCTTAGCGTCTCGTCTCGACTTAGTAATTGATTTGTCCGTGGGACTGGAATGCACCAGTTAAGTCCAAGCTGGATCAAAGAAGAGCTGTTTTTAACTCGTATTTCAGTTGTGATCATCTTACTGCAGCGGTTATGCACAAAAACTGGACCGAATCGGTTGTGAGGAAAATAAGATGAAACTTGATTTTGGGGAAAATATGACTACAACGGTTGACCCACCGGACCGTAGGAATTAAAAAGACTGCAGGCACATTCGATCAACGAGCCAACAATCGTTGTTGTGAAACCGGATTACAATAGTTCGATCAATCGATCTTAATAGTTATGTGGAAAAGGATTTGCCAGCGATTCGATCAACTGACTATGATATTTTCAGTGTGGTGATTGAATGTGACCATTTAGATGCTTTGTCATTTTACATTTCTAAAAATTTTAACTTTCTCAAGAAAATTGGAATGTCGCCTTCACGACCTTGGTAATTGACATACGATCTCATTGGGCCGACAATCACTCAATTTGGATGCACGAAGAAGAAGTTATCGAAGAAACGAAATTGGTTGGTTAGCCCTCGCTCCCAAACATGTTGATGACGTGATTGTACCCAAAAAAATATTATTCTCCAATTGCAAAATTTTACCTTCATGTCATATGATATTGAAATGCGATCGCAACGAGCCAAAAATCATCCAATTCGGACGTGAGACGAAGAAGATATCAACGAAACAAATTTTTAGACCAAGCCCTAGTGGGGTGTACATATCTGCAAGGAAAGAGAAACGGGGCGGAATAATCCGAGGCTACGGGATTAAGTTGCGCCGTGTTGCATTGAAACAGATGCTACGGAATTAAGTTATCAAGGCCAAGACCAAATCGAGACCCTCCAATTAATCTCCGATTAATCGTTGTATCAGATTGATCGCCCTTTGATCTCCGAATGTCGCGATTCCGTCTGCCTCTCGCGCAGTTACACCGCCGGAGTTGCGTAATGGCCGCCGCATTTTTTTAATTTGATTTTGATGTTGTACGAGCATCGAAAATGGATGTACCAGGGAGCATCAACGGTTTGTGTGTCCGCATGACGAAGATTGATGTACCACCGTTGCATCGAATCTGACTAGCACGAGAATGGAATTTTGATGTATCGCGGAAAGCATCGAAGTTTGATGTACCTCAGAAAATCTACGGTGGTCATTTGCTGCTCATCGAACTTTGATGTAACTGGAAGCATTGAAGAACTCTGATGTGGTGATGGACACCTTTGACGTGGGTGAGTGAAAACAAAGGTAGGTGAACGAAACCCCTGAAGAGGGTGAACAGATCTGAGGCCGCCGGGTGGTGACGCCGGCTTTGTCCGCCGGCTTTTCCCGATTTTTTTTTTGAAACTTTGGTGACAGTTTTCAGAACCGTGATCTTTACTCTAGAACTTTTGGCGACAGTTATCCGTAAATCGTGATCTTTTATTTTGTGAACATTTGGTGAGGTTTTGGTAAAAGTTGTCTTTTCTTTCGAGCCTTCTCAAGTCCGCCGGACTTTTCTTTATTTTTTTTTATGTATTTGAAGCTTTCCGGGACACTTGTTCAAAAAATGTGGTCTTTCCTTCAACGGTTTCTTGCAACGGTTCTGAGGAATGTTGTCGTTTCTCATGGACTTTCCCCCACCGTTTTGCTATACTTTTGCGGCCTTTTATGGAACTTTTTGAGATTCTTTCCCGGAGGTATTCTCTAGGGTTTTCAAGCGCTTAGAGATGTAGGCAGCTTGACAACCTGGTGATCGTGAAAGTAGCGATTTTTTCATACATCAAACTCGGACAAGTGGATAATGCGTTATTTGAGAAGAATTTTTTTTTTTTTTTTTTAACTTTGGACTTGAATATGTCATGGATCGAACATCCCGGAAAAAATCATGATATTTCCAATGAGTCAGTCTTGGTGGCCTCTGACTATGAAGCCGAATCGCAAAGATTGCGATCAATCGATCGGCACAGAAATGCGTCCCAAATGGATCGGCATGATTGAAATCAAAATCGACCAAGCCATGTCGCGGATCGAATATCCAAACAACAATTTTGATGATGTTTTCTCGACATTTTTATCGTGGACCGAACGGCCGGGAGCGGTTTCATCGGTCCTTGCGATGATGCGATTTTAGTAGTTTCCAAGGTAATTTTTTTGCAGATCTCGATCCACAAATAAACAGAATAATCTTGATTGCAGCAGTTGCGATCAAATCGATTGCAAGTATGTGCGAGTATATGGTTAGCAAGAAATGTGATCAAATGGATCAGCGACTATTGCGATCAAATCAAGGTTGCAGACGGTTCTGATAACTGGATCGCAAGTGATTTTTCCGACGTTCAAAACAGCTTTTTTTCACGAAACGATTTTGAAGCATTTTGTACAACTTTTCTCAACGAGAGAACACGATTCCTTTTCTCGTATGTCCCTTAGTCGGGCGCTTATGTTTTTACCCAAAATTACTTTTGGGGCAACGAAACACGATGAATAGATAGTTTTTGGTGAGTATTTTGGGTTAGGGGTCGATTTGAAGAACAAAATGAAAGACGAGAGGTTTAACGTGGTTCGGCATAGGTTGCCTACTTCCACGGGCGAATCCTTGGGGAGTGATTTTGTATTGATAGTAAAATTACATTGTATATTTTTTTCCCATATTGGCTACTCCCTCTCTCATTTCTTGCTCCTCCTCTTTATACAATTGTATAACTTCAATATAACTTAAATGGCATTAACTGCTCATTTATGCCTTCATCTTCAATTCCGCATGAAACTGCTGAAATTATTATTGCATGTATGAAACTGCTGGAATGAATATTGCATGGTCAAAACCGCTAGAATTCAATTCGCATGGCCGAAACCGCCGGAATTCAATTCGCATGAAACCGCACATTATGCTTCCATGATAACTTCGCATAAATGATGGGCCGGCGATAATGGTGGACACTTCTTTGGCGGAACACCACCGCATGGGTAGGGACCGGCTTGATGGTTGATAGGCATGATGGTGGCGAGTGTGGATGGAAGCCGGTTGGCGAGCATGGTTGGAGACCGGTTGGCGGTGCGGAAGAGTTTTTGGTTGGGAATTGGTTAGCAGCATCGTTGGCTACAAGACTGAAAATTGGCTAGGGGTGCGACTGACTTCGATAGTTGACCGACGGTTGACTTTGACTCACACCATTTGTTGAATTTGACCATTGACCTTGACCGGACGTTGACTTTGATAATTGACCGACTTTGACCATCGACTAGTTCTCAGTGTGTTTGGTGGGCTGCCTGGATGATTTGGAAGCGGCTTGTATGAGGACCAAAAGATGATTCAAGTATCAATTTGGCCCATTAAGTGGTATTTTTACTTATGGTACAAACAGTTCATTTGGGAATCGACCATGCCGACACCATTACCGGCATGCTCGATAATACTTTTACCATGCCGGAACTGAGTTTTTTAGGCGTAACAATGGCGGATTCGATGAAAAAAAATCAAATTTCAATACATTAATACCTATATATGACTAATTGGAGCACTTGTATATCAGCTTGTTTACTTTCATGGTTGGTTCTTCCCATAAACTTTCATGATCATAAATATCTTTAATGTTGTTGCATCAACAAATTCAATAATAATGATTTATTCTAATGATTATCAAACTAAACTATTAACTCACCTAATTATATTGAACCACTAAACATGATTAGTGAGGGGTAGATTAGGTATTACGTAAAAAACTTAGATAAGGGGTGACCCTGAATTGATATTTGGATCCAGGTTTTGTCCTTTTCCTCTATCCCCCAATTAGTTTTGATATCCCCCAATTGTGGGTTCTTTTAAAAGCTGTGGAGGAGGAGCTTTTAAAAGCTACAAAAGCATAAGTTTTGGGCCCACCAAAATTTAATACTTGATTTATTCTTTTTGCCCCTATTTTATTTATTTTGTAAATGACAAAAATTACCCTTAATATCCCGACGAGATTGGGGTATACCCAGATTAATTGGGATATACCTAATTTTAAGGGGACATAGTGTGTTATTATTAAAAAGTGTGATTTTACTTTAATACCCTTGAACTAATTAAATCTTAAAAATAAACCCATTTTTTAATTTCATTAACATTAAAATTAAAAAACCAAACAACTCTTAATCTTCTCTTCTTCTTCTTCATCTTCATCTTCCATCAACCAAAGCCATATAAAAATCTTCAACTTTGATTTTCCAAAAAAATTGTTGACTCTCATAGTGAAAAGAAGACTATAAATGATATTTAACCTCAAACACATCATTGTGTTGTGTGATTTGATTGTTATATTAGGTTAGAAATCGAAAATTATGATTTGTGTTTGTTTTGGTCGGCGAAGGTCGTAACATGCATATCTTGATTTGACTTTGCATAACAACCATGGCGATCAGTAAATTTTTTCAACAAATTGGCAGGTATTTTTTGAAGACCTTACACAAAACCCGGCAGTAGTAGGTATTTTCAACCGCCGGTGGGGTATTTTTCTCAACAGCCGACGGTTTTTTTTTTGTAGACCTTGCCGACTACTATTTTTCAATAGCCGTCTCCTGTGTGTCAAAAAAATACAGTCGGCATCTTTTTCATTTAAATACCCTGCCGACCAAATCTAGTCGGCACGTTCTTCATTCAAATACCTTGTCGTCCAAACATAGCTTAGCATGGTCTTCATTAAATCGACCTTTGCCGACTTTCATACTTTAACTGAAAGTGTTGATTTCTGATCTAATTTTGAGTATGATTTCATACAACAGCTTTGTAATCCCCTTTTTAGAAGTGTTTGGGTTGTGTGCTTTCATTTCCGTTACAATTTTCTCAAAACAATTTTTTTTTCATCAAAAATGTTCCCAAATAAGTTCAATCAAAAACAAAATTTCATTTCGAAGTTTTAATCTACTCAATTAATCAATCTAAACTCAATTAATTAACTTAATCAGAATTTTTAGTGTTAATTAAACAAGGACATATTAGCCATTTAGAAAATATAAGGTTAAGGGGTGGCTTGTTTTACTTCAAAATGACCTTATTTTGTCTTATTGGATAACCCAATTAATCTGGGTATACCCCAATCTCGCCAGGTTAAATATATATAAAATCAATTTTTTATTTCTTATATATATATATTTTTTTCTTTGATAATGGTTATATTTTTTCTTTAAATACTATAATATTTTATATTTAAATTATCTAATGATACCATTTCATTTAGTTTGTCAAAAATAAAAATAAAAACAATTATTAAATAATAAAAAAATTGTTTAATAACACAGTTGATAATAACATTAAATAATTACTTAATTTTAGTTTGATTTTTTGTTTGAAATTATATATAAATATTAAAAAGTGGTTAAGTAAATTTACCTGGCTTGATTGGGGTATACCCAGATTAATTGGGGTATACCCAATAAAACAAAATAGGGTCATTTTGAAGTAAAACCAAGCCACCCCTTAACCTTGTATTTTCAAAAGGGCAAAATTGTCCTCGTTTAATTAACACTAAAATTTTGATTAGATTAATTAATTAAGTTTAAATTGATTGAATAGATTAAAACTTATGAATTTTAAGTTATGAAATTTTGTTTTTGATTGAACTTTTGTGGGATGATTTTTGATGATTTTTTTTTTTTTTTTTTTTGAGATATCTCTTGCAACGAAAATGAAGCACACAACCGGAATACTTCTAAAAAAGGGATTGCAAATCCGTTATATGAAATCATACTCAAAATCAAAGAATACATCAACACTTTCGGTTCGAAAGTATGAAAAGTCGGCTGAAGGTCGACTAATGAAGATCATGCCGGCCACTTTTCATCGTCGACCTCGCCGGCAAAAGTGGCCGAACAAGGTCTTCATCGTCGACCTCGCCCAGGTAAAAGTGGCCTGGAAGCATGATCTTCACTGATCGACCTTATGCGACTTTTGTTTTTTGACATACGGGAGATGACATAAAAATTTATTGGCCGGCAAGGTATTCAAAAAATACCCTTCCTATTGCTTTTTTTGGCCGGCAAGGTATTCAAAAAATACCCTTCCCAATTTGTATTTTAGGCAAGGTCTTCAAAAAATACCCCCGAAATTTGTTGAAATTTTTTACAGTCATTGGCCACTGTTATGAAAAGCTCGGCAAGATATGCATGTCACGACCTTGTCGTCAAGACACGAAATCATAAATTTTGATTTCTAACTTAATATAAGGTATACGAGATTGGGTATTATTTTGTATCCAATCTCAAATCGAGTATGTACATACTCATTTGAGATTGGGTACAAAATAATACCCAATTTCAAAACCCGTATGATTCATTTTTATTTTTTCAGTTTTTTTAACTCATCATGTATGATTAGAGTGAATAGAGTTTTTGGGAAAACAATATGAAATTTTTTTGGAAGGATTCAGTAGGCAAGGTTTGGGGGGGACAATTTGGTCTTTCAATATCATTTAGACACCCCTTAGAATACTAGGTTGGATGGCTTTAAATTTGGTATACCCCAATTAGTTTGGGTATACCCGGTCCCCAATCAAGCCAAGTAAATTTAGTATTATATATGTTTATATTTAATAATAAAAAAATTAATTATTTTTAAACCCAATAAAATTGAACAAAACTATTTTCAGACATATGTCTAATTTTGTCATTTGCTACAATAACAATGGTTGAATATGATATTTTATCAAACACACTTTGATTGTTTTTTTTAATCAGCTTTAACTTTAATTAATATTTTACCAAACGTCTAACTTCTTTTTGCTCACAAAGACAAAGACAAAGACGCACAAGAAAAAATGCTTTTGCAAAAGCGGCATTAATACCAAACTAAGCCTGAGTAAATGACAGATTTATGTCATGCGGCGGGTTTTGGGCAGATTAACAACGAAAATGCTTCTTATCCCTCATAGTTGTCCACCAACGTTATCCCCCGCTACATGTCACATCAGTATTGGCTCAATTTCTTTAATGGACCCCTGCTATCTCATTTGAAGAATTTTGGCAAAATCTACAACCCTAAATTATGCCACCTAGTGGGGATGATAATTATGGATGATAGCGGGGGACGAGTAGCACAGTCCGATTAACAAGTTTTTATTACGAACGTGATTTTAGTCATGAAACAGAATTTGGGTTACAGTACCAAAATTCTAGCCACGATATAAATTTGGGCTTTTTGATAAAGTACCCCTGCATTTCACTTTACACTAAACAAGAGCCCCCGTTTTTTAAACATTTGTTAAAGTACCCTTGCCTTGACCATTTTATTCAAAAAACGGTTAGCAGCAGTTAGTAGCTAGCTTAAGGCTGAGGTGGCAGAGACAAAATGTCTAGAAAACCATTCCTACTGAGTAGACCTGTATTTTCTTTAATCGCATATTTGAGACGCCGAGTCGAGTCGAGTCAATAGGAAACACGTGGCATCCATCTAACCATGAACATAATGAAAAATCAACGGCCGACAAAGTGTTAATTTCATACATAGAGATGTTCCAAAATATAAATGTTCAAATAAAAAGACTAAAAAGACACATAATCCTAACTACTGCAAACCACATAACTATACTGCCATTCACTTCTTTGTCTAACTCATCTTCTGCTTCTTTGAAGTTGTACAAGCTTTAACAGGAGCTTTAGATAGTTGAGAGTTCTTAGCTTTAGAAGAAGATGCAGCTGCTGCTTTTCCAACACTAGATGGTTGAGATGATTGCTTCTTCTTAGCTTTAGAAGTAGATGCAGCAGGTCTGTCAAATGATGTAAAGGTAGCACCATCTCACTAGTGGAAATCAGCAATTTCGCGACCGACAAAGCAAGTCATTTAACTCGTATCTATGACTTGCTTTGTTCGGTCAAGAAAGGGTCATTGTTTAGGCGTCTTTTTCAACTTTGACGTGTCTTTGGGGTCGTTGAAAATCTTATATCAACGATGATTTTAATGGTCATGGTGTCGACCGATAGTTATCGATCGTAGATATAAGATTTTAATATAAAAAAAAAAATCGATTAGTGATCAATAAATGTCTGTAGCTGAAGAATCGACTAAATCTCAAATGACAATTTAAATGAAGCTCAAATGAGAATCGAATCAAGCTCAAATCAAATAATTGAGACTATATTAAGTCAAACCTGTACTCAAGCGTTTAAATGATCTTTCCATTTATGATTCACTTATTCATTAGGTTCAAATTTACACTCAAAATGATTTAAATTCGAGTTCGAGATCAATATAAGTCTAGCTAATTAGTTGCAAGCTTAAAGACAAGTGCAACTAAACCATAAAGAGACAACAACACACGTAAGGAAAATCAAAGTACATGGGGATCCAAATAAAAACCATTGAGTGATCATCAGAATTATGATCTTCAACATCTCCTCCTCCATCAAAGAATTTCACCACCAAGACAGGTTTCAAAGTTGAACAACCTGAAAAAGAAAGAACAAATATCTATTAAGGAATTGAATCACGAGTGAAAAGCAAAAACGTAGTATATGCCATACTTGTATGTACATAGGGAAAATTTCATAATACAAAAATCAGAACTAGTATCTGATGGCATTCAGCCACTTAACTATCAGACAATAAGCCTCGAACCACATTGGTTAGCACACCCAAGTGTACACACACACATAACAAAACAAGACGAGTTCTGGAATCGTATCTATACATGTATCATAGAAAACTATGGATACAAAAGAGAACTCAGTCAAGAGTAGAAAGATTAATCATGTTGATTTAAGCTGTCACCAAGTACAGTACCAACTACAAAGATGAACTGCCAGAACAGATTGAAATGAATTATATGGTGTATACTTTGAACACATTATTATAACTCTATCCAAACTGAAGTTTAAAAAAACTGAATCTTATGTTCCTTCAAGAAGTCCGTCGATCATATTTGTCCTAGTAATCTGTATGGTCAGGGCCGCGGATCATGTTTCAGGATGCAGCTGCTATCAGAAATTCAACCAAACAAACATCCTACAAACTTTAGAATTAATCAAAAGCCCCAACCCAGTAGATTTGATGATGCTACCAATGGAAAATATCTAAAACATTAGAGTAAGACAATCCGTTTTCAAAATACTACCCGATAATATAAATAGAATTGTTGCAAAAAAAACGAGTTCTAACCTATGATGGATAAATACACAAGCATTATGAATGAACAACCAAGTGGATGAATAAAGGAATTTCTGAGGTCTCAACATCGGCGACTTGGTTCATTTTAGCAGTACTAAGATAATTCTTCATTACTGAGTCTTAAACAAATTCTACACTATCTCATTGTTACACTTCTAACACGGCTTAAGCTCTGAGAAAAACTAGTTACAATGTAGTATACCCAAGTATAAACAGAGAATCTAAAGAGCAATAAAAGATAATAAATGAAAACAATAAAGGAAAATTATCTCACTTAGATAATTTTGAGTTTTAACAACCATATGCAAAAGGCATTTAGAAAGGGAAGCTATATATACTTACATGTTTGAAGCTTCAAAGGCATTTTTAATGGAAGATTTAATGCAGGACGACAACACCTATTTATGTCCTTCCCAATAACAACACTATTATATCTATCCAGACGACGTACCTAATAAAACAAATGAACTTGGTTCATCGCATGTATAAACTATACCTAAAGAGAGCATGTCAAAGTAGTATTGGTATAAAGTGAGCAACAATGAAAGGTGTCATCCCAACCTTTTTGTTCATGTACTAAATAAGATGGTAATTAATGAAACGGGTAGATCAAATCATTGAAGAAATTAGATATTAAGCATCACATTAAATATGACAAAAAGAAAAATGCATATATGAAAAATATAGAAAAATCATCCAAGTATGAGAACAAAACTAGCATTATTACATGAGCATCTCCAACCCAATACTCATCATCTCCAACAAGTTGCCAAAATTGACGGATCCCAATACTCGCATTAAAAAACTTGTCTAGCTTTAGAAGTGGTTACGTAACTAGCATGCCTTATTAGTTCCACTATTGAACATGTCATATTTGGGGGAAGAATAACGTTTAAGTCCACATTATGCGTTAATGCCAACAACTTCTGACTCATGAATTTCGCATAAATAAAAGAGAGCATTTTTTACAATGCTTTGAGTTAAGAGTACAAACCTCACAAGATATAATAAATTGGTTCAATCCAATTTGCATCCCCAATCCTCTCTTTGAAAATGCTGCAAATTGGACAATCGAGGATGAAATGAGTCGCCAAAAATAAATGGGTAATTAGAAGGTGAAATTTAAATTACCCGATCCTTAGAAGAGCTTTAATGTGGTTTAACCACCTAGACACATTAATGTATTCCCTTGAAAGCTGCATAGATAGTGCTAAATCCTTGGATGCTTGAATATTGAGACCTCGATTCCTTTACCACCACTAATGATAATTGATTCTCCCTCCTCAAGTGCACTGATGCAAGTAAAATGAACAACTTATACCCATCCTCTCATAATAAAAACAAAAAAACAACCCACTAAAGCAGTAGCTACAATTGTTGATACCCATGACACAAAAGACAAATTGTATATTGTTTCAACAAAATGATTCACAAGCTTATGTGACAGGGAGTAGATATTTCTAACTTCCTCCTAATATTGCACATTACTAGCACAAGCTAGCCATAAAGAAGATAACAGTGTTTCCAAAGATGTTACGCTAAGGATTAAACACAGTTATTTTGTATTACAACGCAAGGCAAAAATTGATTAAAACACAGCCCACAAAATCCACACTAACCTGTAGGGTATGAAATGCTAACAAAAGAACTAAATGACACGACGATTAACACAGTCCCATGAAACAACAATATTGTCTTCCAAATTTATTGCATTATTACTAATCTAGCATAACGATACTCATTGTCAATTTAAAAACTTTAAATCAATTGACAAATAAACTAAAACAACTAAAAATATAAGACAAATGTGCAAACGATATTACCAAAACAAACCCATAGAGTTACCTCATGTTGTGCTCTCCTACTTCAATATTTTGAAGCTGAATAACCACCAGATGCTCCTCTTCCATAATCATACTTATGCCATTACTCCGAACTCAACTACTGCATTTGCCTGTACCTCCAACAACAAAAAAACAAAGTTTATCAAGATATTTAGACACTCAAACTCTCTTAGTCATTTCATCAAACAAGTAAACTGCATAGATAAAAATGGGTACTTGTTTATTAGCATCAAGATCGAACTCAGCACTACACACAGAAAAAAAAATCCCCTAAAATAAACAAAGTTTATTAAAACCCCTGATTTGAAGATCGTCATCGTCAGATCCTTCATTAAAATCACCACAACCACCATCTGATAAATTGTTTCTTCCAATTGATGAAACACTAAGACAGCTATCACCACCACCACCACCACCAAAACCCACCTCTTCTTCTTCGTCTCTCTGTCAAACAATAGAAAACTTCACATCATTATCACTTAATCAAACCCTAGAATCGACTCATTAGAAAAAATCAATAAAACCCAAAATCTAATTAAACAGTGTAGATCTAAAACTAGAAAAAGATTATACCTTTTTCTGTTTGAGAATGTTACGGATCCAGAAAGTGATTATCAACATGAAAAAGAAAGAGATCTTAGTGAATATGAAAAAAAATCCAGATTCAAACCAAGCATCAACTTCAAGAAATTTTGAGAGAACAAATCAAATAAACCCTAGATTTCTAGTATCCTATAGAGAAGATTAATGAAAGAAATTAGAAGTTCGATCTTAATTTTGACAGGGGAAAAAACGTTTTTCTGGAAAGGGAAACGATTGGGAGAGCTTCTTATTCTGCAGTGAGGAGAGAAAAGAAAATATAAATGGGGGGTGACACGTCTCGATAATAACGAGGGATAATCTTTATATCTGGTAGTTATCTACCAAAATAATTCCTGACCATAGAAATATATGGGACCCACAATATCCTGACCACAAAAGCTATATCCATCAGTAGCGGATAGGGTCGTGCTTGAAGGGTACAATGGTAAATATTTGGCTTGCGTATTTTTTTTATATCAGGGACTGTCTTGATCAGTCCGCGGTCAGCTGACCGCCAATGAGGGTCGAGGATGTGGGTCAGTAAAACCCCATTTTCCACTAGTGTCTACATGAGTTCTTTGCCTCTTAGCTTTAGGATTTTTGCCAACATCACCACCTTGACATGTACTTTTGTTATGACCAGTTGATTTACATCTTGAACATGAATATGCCTTTGTAGGTGCTTTAGGATCATCCCATGCTCTCTTCCTCTTAACTCCAGGCCTTCTTGATTTCCTAATCTTGATAGCAGATTCAAGTTCAATATTCTCATGTTCTTCCAACTAAATAATAAGACACATAATAATAATGAGTAAGAAATTAAAGATATAGTTGAGAAGTAGCAGATAACTAGAACAAAATGAGAAACACAATTAAAAACATCAATATTTCCATGTTCTTCCAAATACCTCAGGCCAATCTTCTTGAGCAGGAAATGAAAACACAACTGGAGCATATGTTCTCTTGTATGTAGCAACTGTATAATAATGAGAGCAGTACCTGCAAAATGTGAGAAACAACAATGCAGTTGTAATATGAGATACAAACATAAGAGTAATGGTTTTGAAATAACAATGCAGTTGTTATGTACTTACCTTGTCCAATCAGGTCTGAATGGCTTCAAACAACACACAACATGTTGACAAACATACCCTCTGAGTTGCCATTGTAGACAACTGCATTGCTTTTCATCCAATTTGACAATAAAAAATGGCTTGCTACCTTCATTTGTAACTTCATACAACTTACCACTAACACATGGGTCAACTTTAAATGCACCAACCAACTTACACATCTTACCAATCAATTTCATAGTAGTATGAACCAATCCAGTAGGATCCCATTTTGCACTCTCCTTTCTCCTTTTGTGAAACAAACTCATAACCAACCTATTGTAAAGAATTCCTAGTCTACATAATGGTTTGTCCCTAAGATTTTTCTCCATGGAATTAAAAGACTCACTGAAGTTGTTATTAGGTGGTCACACTTACTAGTGTCATCGAAAAAATATCTAGACCATGACTCAACACCAGCCTCTTCAAGGTACAACACAGTAGCAGCATTTTCCTTCTTCATATCTTCCATATGTTTCTGCATACAACATATACAAACCATAAGCATATTAGCACATAATAACACATATTAGCACATACAAAGCATTAACATATTCTCAATATACACAAACATAAAAATAATAAGAGATGTTACATAAAAATGTTTCTTGTTGTAGCATTTGGCTACATTCCACGGTGAGCTTTACAACTTCTATCCCTTAGAGTGAGTCTTGAAATTGTTATACAAGTGCCTGAAACAACAAAAACTTATAAGTATCTAGCAAACTATATGAATATGTTCAAAGCAAATAAATAATTGAAGAATTGCTTACCTCCAACAATATCTAACATGTGAGTCTGGGTACGCAGCAGGAACAGCTTCAAGTAGCCCTTTCTGCCTATCTAAAATGAATGTCAATGGCTTTTGATGGCTTAAGAGTAATGGCTTCATGTCAGTGAGGAACATAGTCCAATTCTCAATTGTTTCAGCAGGAAAAACACCAATTCCTAGTGTGACTAAACCATTTTGACCATCTAACCCAGTTGCAGCCATCAACACACCACCACACTTCCCATTTAGATGACAAGCATCTAACATAACAACTGATCTAAATCCTTCTTTCCATCCTTGATAACTCCAAAGCAAAACTTATTGTCATGGACTCAAATTCCATGTCGGTCTTAATAAGAGAAAGTTGCAACAAAATCCTTGTTGGAGTCACACACCATCTTACAAACTGGAGAACTAGTTTGTAACTCTCTTCATAACTCCCATATTTAGCTTCTATTACTAAGTTACTGGCTTTCCATGCAGTATGATAAGTAATATCAATCAGATGAGAAGCCTTGAAATCCTCTTGAATTTTTCTTGGTCTTGGAATTATATTTCCAAAGCTATTCTTCAACTGCTCTTGTATAACTCCAGCTACTAATTGAGGGTCTGAAGATCTATTCAATATCTTGTATTCTACAATCCTACCCTTGCAAGTATGGGTCAAGTACACAACCTTCACCTTAAATGTAGACTGATTTTGTAGTTTTGAAGCAAAAACAAACCACTCACACACAACTTTTCCTCTATTGTCACACCTATTTTCACACCACACCCTAAGTCTTTTCTTGTCACTCTTTTCAGCTTTATACTCACATTCAATTAATACACAAAAAATCTTTAGATGTCTTTGGAATGCAAGTTTATCAGGAAATTCAGTACCTACAATCATTTGAGAAGGATCAAGTGGTTGAACAAGGTCTGAGTCATCAAACAGCTCATCAGGTTCATCCTCAAAATCAGGATTAATATAATGTTGGAAATCCTTGTAATACTGAGGGTCTTCTTCACCCTTTTACCTAAAAAAGTACAAACCTATAAGTTCTACATCTAAATCACTCATATAACAAGCCATAACAAAACAATAACAATAAAAAGCAAGTACAATAATATGCCACAATTGTAACCAGAACCAACTTGCATTTTATGCTTTAATTTTAATAACTTACATTTTATGCTTTAATTTTAATAACCAGAACCAACTTGCATTTTAAAAAATGTAAAAACTCAACAAAATCAGTAGGAGAAATCCGCAGAAAAATAAATAAATAGGATGCGAAAGACTACACAAAGAAAAGCTAGGATGTAAACGTCGCAAACGACATCTCGAACAGCCGCATTGGCGAGGCTCCATAGGATTCGTTAGAAGTAGGAATTTAGATCTTGACCCCAATTTAGAAAGTAGAAATAACCACCTTTCATAATAATCTTAAAAATCCAGATTTGGAGTTCATTTAGTCTGTGAAACGAGTGTGCTAAGATGGCCACAGAACTGCAAACCTACAGTTTTCAGTCCTGACATACTGGACGTTGAAGGCCGTAAATCCTAAACGATCAGTCGAAACACTAAGATCTTTTAACACGTTATAGAGGAGACATATATGGGCATTTCCTGTCAAGGAAGTACCCTCTAAATCCCTGCCTATTGACGACAGTTTCGCAGACAACATGCTGGAGTTCAGGTTGTCGAAAAACGAAGTTTTCAACTGAAATATTCAAATTTGCATGGAAAAGACATCCATTATAAATTAAATCCGTTAGAATGTATAAGAATAAACTTCTAAGACAATAAATCATGTGTCTAAGCCTTCAACATTCACTCTCTTAAACAAAGACAACAAAGTTCGTGGAAGTAAAACAAGAAATGATGCATGATTAAACTAACAGTAAACAAGGGTTAAAGCTATATTACACTTTAGAGTTTGAGGTTCACTAATTGGGGAACACAAATCCTTCTCATGACACAAAGAACATGATTAAGAAACTTCATAAAACCACATGTGTAGTGATTATCTAATAGTTCAAAACATTTACCAACTACTAAGAAGAATTAGGATCATTGGCTAAGAACAACCATAAAGGGGAGACAGGGCTTTCCAACAACCATAAAAAAACAAGAATATTAAAGTTTGAATTTTCCCGTACCTTGGTCATTACTTGTACATCATCATCACCTGAATCATCATTATATGCATAACATTAAAGTGTTAGTACAACAATAACTTAAGCTTCAATAATATTAAATTTAAACATGTACAACAACATTAAATCAAGTTTGCAGGATTATAAGCACCTTCATCTGTACTTTCATTTTAAGCATCACTTGTATCTTCATTATCTTCATCAGTATTGTAAGCAGCTGCAGCTTCGGGATCTTCTACAGGATGACACTCATCCACTTCTTTGTTCTCAAGTTGAATTACCAACTCATCATTTTCTTTCATTTTCTTCAACCAATGTTCTTCATCAAAATAATCATCATCTGCAATTGCTTCCTCATCTACTTAAACTGGTGTACTACTTGATCCTCCTCTCACATTATCACCAACAGCACTTGCTTGAGTAGGTTGTGAACTGCCATGTCCAAACAACTTTCTAGCACTACAACCACCTGCACTTTTGTTCATATCACCTCCTAGTCTTGGGATTCTTCTCCCTTGAGGTGACCTTGATGCCGTTTTCTTAGGTGTGACCTCCTTGTCCCATCCTGGATTACTAACCTTCATAATCAACTCAATAAAAACATTGACATTTACTACAACATTCTCCCAAAACCGGAAAAAGGCATGATCATTCTTTAGCGTCCATGGAACTCCATGTTCTGACATCCATAATAAAGCAACATCATCTATCTCTTCCAAACATAACTTCCTATGAACCATTTGCACAAAACTCAATCTTACTCTCAATGCAATAACAACTTATATTTCTGAACTTGGTTTTTCCCTTCTTAATATTTCCACTGAAAAGTACAGAAATACAATTGTATTACAAACACAGACCAATATTTCCCTCACACCTTTATTATCACACTATCTCACACGTTGGGCGTCATTTTTGTGAATAAAAACCAAACCGTAACGGATTTGAAGCTAATATTTTGGGGATATGTTCCTCTTACCAAGTTCAACATACCTACTAAAAATGAGTGTATTCCGAAACATATAACACCACCATCTATTAATTTGAAAATGAGCCGTTGAAAATCAACGGATTTCTAGCCAGATCAAATTAAGATAGGTGAGACTTGTGAGGTTTTATATTTGAATGTGCTCATTTTTGGTAGGCATGTAGAACTTGATAAGATGAAGGCATCCCCAAAATATTAGCTTCAACTGCTACTATTTGATTTTTATTAAAAAACGACGCCAATTGCTGTGTGAGATAATGTGATAATAAAGGTGTGAGGGGATCCCTCCTCATTATTATTATCAACATCTGCACCTAGTCCGTATTTCACAATACCCTATTGTTGGACCATGGGGTGGAAATATCTGTCTCGTAACTCAAGACTTTAACCTCATTTTTGATACAGATGGTGAAATAATTTTAGGTTTGAAATTTCTTCGTCTTCTGGATTTTGGGGAGCAATGTTTCGATCCTTGTTGTGTAAATCAGGGAGAATTCAGAAAAGGGCAACTGCCATCATCAATGGGGAATCTTCTTCTTCATCATTAGCAGCAGCTAAGTATTTTCTCTTTACATTACAAAATCCAAATGTTCTAAATAAGGTTAGGGTTAGTTCTATCTTCTCTTCCTTCGCTACTTCTACTAGTCATAATAATAACCTTACTGCTCCTGATTCTGATTCTGATTCATCATTTGTGGTTTCTTATCTGATTAATTCATGTGGGTTATCTGAATCTGAAGCTATTACTGCTTCTAGAAAAATCAATTTCAAAACCACAACCAAACCTGATTCAGTACTAACTTTACTAAAAGAATATGGACTTACTGAACCCCACATTTCTAAATTAATCAATAGGGATCCATCCATCCTCTCATCAAAACCAGATAAAACCCTCAAGCCCAAATTCGATTTTTTCATATCCAAAGGGCTTTCTGGAGTTGACCTAATCGACTTCATCACAACTCAACCATACATCTGCAGGCATAGTTTAAGAACCCGTATAATCCCATCATTTGATATCCTTAAGAGCATTGTTCACTCTGACCAAAACGTCATTAAAATGATTAAACAAAACCATTGGATTCTCAGTTCAACCGATGTTAAAAGAGTGATGGTAAACCTAGAGCTTTTAAGAAATCATGGTGTCCCTGAACCCAATATTTCTAATTATCTAATGAGACAACCTAGAATATTTACTGGAAATACAGATAGATTGAAAGAGATTGTAGAAAAGACTAAAGAAATGGGTTTTAATCCCTCAAATGCTACATTTCTTAAAGCTATACAGGGACTGGCATCAATGACCGAAGCCAATTGGAGAAAAAAAATGGATGTTTACAAGAGATGGGGTTGGCCTGAAGATCAAATTCATACAGCATTCAGAAAACATCCTTATTGTATGATTGTTTCTGAGAAGAAGATTATGGCAATTATGAGTTTCCTTGTGAACGAAATGGGTTATGAGTCATTGAGTGTTGCCGAAGTCCCAAGAGTTTTGGATTGTAGTTTAAAGGAGAGGATAATCCCAAGGTGTTCTATTATCAGGATTTTAGTTTCAAGGGGGTTGGTCAAAGAAAACATTTCTCTAAATGCACTTGCAAAAATGGTAGATGAGTCATTTCTGGAGATGTTTGTCGGAAATTTTGAACAAGAAATTCCTCAACTTATGAAGGTATTTCAAGGTCAGTTGAATTACCAAGAGATACTAAAGAACTGAAGGAATTGTTGAGATGAGTATCTGGCTACTGGTATGTAGATTATTCTAATTCACTTTATTTCCCGCAGTATTTTACTCTATGCTTGTATATGCTTGTTTTGTTATTTCGGAAATGAAAATTATGCCACCTCTTATGCACAAACAAGGTGAAAAATATATATTTCATGGATTATTAGTTTTATTTTTTTATACTTTTATCATCAGTACATGTATATCTAGAAATGCTGCATCGGATGGCTGAATTTCGGTTGTCAACTGCAGTCCTATGTTGTCATGGGCGTAAGGCGCCGCGTGGCGTTGGGTGTAAAATCCCGAGCCGCAGCGAGGCGCGGCGAAGCCGCGGCGTAGAACAATAATTCCCACATAGGTTTATTCCTTGACATAACTGATAATTAGCTTAGGATTTTGTATACAATAGAACTTCGATAAATTAATAGCCTTGGGACCGGAGAAAATTATTATTTTAGCGAAGTTATTAATTTATCGAGTTAAAATTTAGCCCGTACAAGCCTAGTTGGGACCGAAGAATTTTATTATTTTAGCGAAGTAATTAATTTATCGAAGATTAAATTATTGAAGTTCTACTGTATTAGCTCGTAAATCTTAATGAAAAGATTTGCAAAAAATTTGGAAAGATTTTTTTTCCTTCACTATTGTTAAAGTAATTAATAAAAAAAGCTAGGAATGATCTGTTTCTTAACATAATTAGATTAGGGTTTTAAAATACTATTAATGAAAAAGATTTTGGTGATATTATTTTTTCCTTTTTTGGCATAAAAATGCCACTTTGGCGTAACATACTGGCGCCTTGGCTGAGCGCCTAGAAAAGGCGGCGCCTGGGCGCCACTTTTTAAAGTGGCATCTCTCTACCCACTGCGTGGCGCCCAAGTTCAAAATAAGGCCACTTTGGCGCCTAGGTGACGCCTTTGACAACATAGCTGCAGTCATGATGATAATCTGAAGAATCAAAAGTGGTTGCTTAATGCTTATATGAGCACTTTTGAGTTCATCGTCAGAAGGATATTAGGCTTCTTTTAACAGACTGGTATACTGCAGTTATGCTGCATTTAATCTTTATATCAAAAATTATTAGGCTATAAAATCCATGACCGCTGCTAAATTTTATGATGACGGGGAAGATGCTAGACTGATTCTGTTCTTGTAACACTTTTACAAAAACAATTAGGTTTACTGTACAGAAGACTTGTACACTGCACAAGATATTCCAATTCCTCTTTACTTCAGAAAGGGAACCAATGGAGTTATAGAGGCTTTGTTGATTCTGATAATTCGCTTCAAGAAAACATTTTGCAGTTTTTGGTGCTGCAGCTTCTGCTTCTTTTGGATATCAGGCGGAGATTGGAAGGTTTAATGTCCATTTGTTTACTGTACAACCAAAGCAACTTCAAGCGGTGGGTTAACTGGAACCTCCAAAGCTTTACTCTTTTGTCAGCACTAGCTTGTCTAAAATCTGTCTGTTTATAGGAGATTGGAATTCTGATTGTGATTCCTTATAGCTCTGCATGATTTGGCATCAATGAGGGAAGCCAATTGGAGAATAAAGATGGATGTCTACAAGAGTTGGTCTGAGGATCAACTTTAATCAGCATTTAGGAACAATTCTGGTTGTATGATGGCTTCTGAGAATAAGATCACGGCGATCATGAAAATGGGGTTGATTCATCAAGTGTTGCTGTAGCTTGAAGGAGAGGATTGTCTCGAGGGTTTGATTTCAACTACGGTAGGCAAGTGTTTTGTATAGAAATTTGTTTAGATGTACGAGCAAGAAGTTCCTGAACCGATGAAGGTATTCTGTGGTCAGCTCGGTTACCAAAACCTGCATCATTGTTCACCAATCAGATTCAGAAATCCTTCACGGAGCCACGTCTTCTTATCCTTACCGACCTAAGAACCGATCATCAACCAATGAAGGAGGCTGCTCTTGGTAACATTCCCGCAATTGCATTCTGTAACACTGACTCACCAATTGCATATGTTCATATTGGTATTCTTGCTAACAACAACGGAAAGAACAGGATTGGGTGTCTTTTCTGGATGCTGGCAAGGATGGTTGTGCAAATGTGTGGCACCATTCTCCCAGGGCACAGGCGGGCTGTGATGGTGGATCTATTTTTCTACAAAGAGCCTCAGGAAGCCAAGGATCAAGAAGCAGATGAGGGTGCTGCTCCAGTGGCCGATTTTGGTGTAACTGAGTAGAGTAGTGCTCGTATGACATCTAATGATCAATGGGGTGGCGATACCCAATGGACAGGTGCTGCTACAGAGTACCGCCATTGCTGCCGGTGCGGATTGGGCTGATGCAGCTGTTCCTGTGGCAGGGGAAAATGCAGCTTGGTAGTCGGTGGCCCAACCAGTACATGCTGTTGATGCCGCAGTTATCCCTGCAGCTGCAGGTTGATGTCTTATATTTTTGCTTGGTCTTTTCTCAT
This sequence comes from Papaver armeniacum, assembly GCA_023531295.1. NCBI lineage: Eukaryota > Viridiplantae > Streptophyta > Magnoliopsida > Ranunculales > Papaveraceae > Papaver > Papaver armeniacum. The sequence continues at coordinate 60,310 of JAJJWW010016621.1, forward strand.
ATACTCAGGGTGGTATACTGAACCTTTTATTGGCAATCAGTCAGAGTTCCATCTCTTGCAGCATCAAAATAATTGTCATTTCTGCGGAGAACTGGGCGTCTTCAGGGATAGGCTGTTGCAAGAGCTGTGTCATGACAGACAAAGCATAGACAAAACAAGTTCTGTTTTAGTTTGTCTTGAGTTAACCTTCCTAGTTATCGGGAGTTACTGTCAGAAGGATTACTTTGAAGTTTTAGTTTTTTAGATATAATAGACGACAATCAACAATTTATTATTTCTTGATAGATCACAGAAACAAAACAAAATTAAAGCCTCCCCCCATAGCATTGTTGAAACATGTCTGATAAATTTACTGCAAGTTGTTGGTACCACAAACCAAAAAGAGATTACTATGAAAAGAAGGGCAGGTAATGAAGCACCTAACTTCTCAACAGAAGAACATGGAGCTTCTCACATCACGATGAAGTCTAGGAAGTTGAGGAACTGGAACACCAGTGGCAGACGTTATCCCACCGTGGCTCAATGAGGATTCAGACATCTCGTCACACTTAAGATACTGTAGCATCTGAGCTGCAGCAAGATGTGCATAGCATACAGGAGCAACTGCAACAAACATGATAATACAAATTATTTTATCAAAATTCGAAGAAGAAAACTTCAGGATATAAAGGTGGGAAGTGGTCTATATGAATTAAAAACAGGCTTACCAACAGATATCGCTGTAGTGCTTCTTTGGTACCTACAACAATTAGATAATATAATCTAAGTGTGTTATTACAACTACAGTTTTGTAAACATATTCATTCACTCCCACAACAAGGAAAACTAAGAAGCAGTTGACTTACACATAAGATAGTGAGTGCACTAGCTCCTGCAAGTTATCAGCTGAAAACCCAATTTCGTCCCACAGAACATGATAATGAGTAGGCCTTGTTGTTCCCTGAAATTTTGAGAAAAGAACGCACCCAAATTAGAAGCTATAAAGATCCAGGAATGTTGAGAACAGTGATGAACTGCAAGGAGATTGGCAAATTATAAGTGCAAGGAACTTACTATCATTCCAGCATGTGCACATAAGTAGAAATCATTATTGTGGGGATGACATATCCGTGTGTCAATAACTGTACCTGCGAAACCGCATGAAACAAGATATGTTACGGCGTTGAAATAAAAGTAACTACCTGAACGTGATATATAGATAATCCTAACCAGGTGGAACATTATCAGGAGATCCTTTCTGAAAGAACTTGGTGTGATGGTTTTTCTGTGCAATAATCACTGTAAACTTTGGCTTCCATTTGGACTCCTCGCGAGAATCCTTATCGAGAAACTCACAGGCCTACAGCAGCAAAGAGAACTTAATTAATGCTAATATTTTGGTCTACCAAACAACTACCCAGACAGTATCAACAATCAAAAAAGATGAAAAGGCCACGCACCTCTATGATTTGGTTGAGCTCAATGTTCAGAACTTGGTTAAACTGGGACTCACTGACCCCATCCCTGAAACCAAACATGACAAAAATAAACATGCATGAACCAAGATGATAGAGCAGCATGCTGCTTTATGAGAGGAAACACATATCAGTAAAAAGCATTAGAAAAATTATTGGGTACCTGAAAATTATTATTTGTTCGGGCTTCCGTCCACCTGAACTCTTATAAAAATCCTGAAGCAGCTCCCTGGCAATGAAATAAAACACGAAAACAATTCAGCAAACCATGATATCAGACCCAGACATTAATATGAAAACAAAAATATTGGAGCTTATAGCCGAAAAGAAACAAAAATACCCAACAATGCCATCATCCACGTTGTCTGATACTTTCTTGAACAAAGAATCAATCATTTCAACCTTGGGAGATTGGGTTTTCACTGATGCTCTGTACCTGGAGATCAAAGGCCATCCCCTGGAGCTAACAACCTAATGAGCATTTTTTTTTTAAATGACCATAAAAATCATAAAACACTACAAGAAAGAAAAAAGAAATAAAATACCAAACTGAAGGCAACATACTTACAGCAGCAATAGATGGTACATCCGACTGGCCAGGAGACCCGTGCGAGACATCCATCCCAATGATCATGCTGGGAGTCCTGCCCACAATGCTAGTAGGAGAGGAGCGTTCAACTGCTAAGTAGGAATTCATACTACCAAGCTATGACAAACAAAACCAAGATAACATTAGAAAAATGCAAATTCAGACGACATAGTGACATACCACGTTGAAAAGATCAAATTTAAGGAAATTAGATAATCAAAGCCAATATAAAAGTGTACTTTTGCGTTGATCTTCAGTAGCAAGTTTGTAATGTACTGGTCATTGACTCTAGGTGGTGGTGCAATGCACTGAGTGGCAACTCCAAATTCTGTCAGGCACCTCCTCTTCCATGGTCCTACAAAATTAAACATGATGGGTAAAGCGCTAGGTGCATGGTTATGAGAGATGACAACAAAATAGGAATATCAGCTAACCATAGACATCTGAGTTTTTCCTCTCTGCTAGAATACAGAGAAAAAACTGAGGGGGTCCCGGAAGATTTGGTTTCACTTGATCAAACATACGATCCACGCGGATGTTGGCTGGACTACGTCTGTGCTGGGGATTGTCATCGAAGACACCAAGTGGCTTATCTATGGCCTACACAGGAAAAAAGTGGTAAATGAGAGGAAAACAAAAGAGCCTAATAAAGCTATGGCTTGCAGGAAAGTTAAATGCTCAGAATTCCTTTTTGCTGACAACACTTTGCAAGGTTTTCAACAAGAGCACGGGTATCACATCTAGCAGAGAAATTGACAATAGCCCACCTACCAATCTTGGTTGGTTCCACTAGTTTCTGAAAAACAAATTGCAACTTGTCAAGTAAAATAATATGCTGGAACTTGCCAAATTAAACTAGTGTCAAAAATTCACCTTATTGTTAAAATTCCATCTCCCATTACGTGGGAAGAATTCTTCACCGTTTCCCACCTTCAACTGAAAAAACAGACCAGCACATTAAGCCAAATTAGCACAATCTCGCATTTTAAGCAAGTAAAAATTCAAGTACAGGCCCTGGACGTATTGTAATGGTAGTAGACACATCTGCGGTATAATCAAAGTGATTAAAATTTGAATCCAAACAAAATAACAAATTTGCATCCCCCAAGGATGTACGAAAAGCTTACCAATATTCAGCGATAATCCCCCCTGAGTTGTCCTAAAACTAGAATGAAACCCTCTACATCGTTGGACTCCACCACCCAATTCAACAAAGTTCCGTGGCTCATTGTGGAAGAATGACTGACGAACAAGAAGACAACCCCTACAATTCAATCAAAGCATGTCAGATGAAAAGCGCTTGTATAGCAGGAGAAAAATCTTGTCAGAATAAAAGATAAAGAGTTCACTCACTGTTTAGCTGCGTGCTGTCGTAAAACTATATCTAGAACCCTGAGAGCTTCCTGTGAGTTCTCGGTTTCTTGACCTCGTAATGCATTTGCGATGGCCTGCATTGGGATCTTGCCAGCAAAACTTATATCTACCTTGAAAGTCTTTGTATTGGATGGACGCTTCATCCTCTTTTATCTGTTTCATTTGGACTGCCGCCACCACCAGAGCTCCCACTCCCACTCGCATTCTTATTAACAGCAGTTCTGCATTAAGAGATTTGGAAGTAATAAATATATACTGATCGGAAAGAAAATGATTTTAGCGCAGGCCATAACTGTGCATAAGGATGTACCTGACAAAAGGGGCCTCTTCAAGCACAACAGTGAACTTAAGTTTGTTACTTGGGAGAGGACCAACAGTAAATAAACTCTTTTGCCCATCATAAGCAAAATGTTTACCAGCCAACTCACTGTCATAGGTCTCTTTTACTCGATCAATCACTTTCCTACCTATGCCTTTTCCATCTACTGGTTGACCATCTTCGTAAAACAACGTAACCTGATCCATATAAATAGGAGTCGTGATGGATTTTTTTTGCTATAAACAAAATTACGAGCATAGAAGAATAAAATACATACACAGTAGTGGTAAAAATAGTCCTCCACATTTGCAACACCGACTTCAAAATGATTGGTTTGCAGCGTTATCATTTGTCCCTTACGTCCAAAGTCCTTCCTGGCCATAGGGACACGTTTAGGCTTTGAGATCTTCTCAACTATTCCAGAACTCCCACCAATATCAGCCGGGACTGGTGGAGGTGGTGGCAACTCGGTGGGTTCAGCTCCATGTGGCTCATTAGATCTCATCTTTGAAAACTAAAAGGCAGATGCAACAATTCAAGTAACAAATTAACAAAACAGAAACCACAAAGCTCTTGTTTTTCTTTTTTCTTTTTTGGCCAAAATATCAAATTCTTTTAAGTAGTCAAATTCAAAATCATTACAAAAACTAACAAAGAATGTATCAAAAGATGATCACAGCCAAAACAGAAGACAAAAAAGCTAAAGAATTGGAAAAACAACAACAAAAATCTGAAATTAATAATCTTGGTCAGGCCATTCCAATGTATGCAAAAATGGAAGGCATTTAGCCAAATTCTTCTAATAGCCTCCTAGCCAGACGAGCACACTTATCTTGGCGAAAGCTACGCAGAAATACGAGGCTATCAAATCTGTCAGACATTCAACCATCTTGCCAAATAAACCAAGGCACGCGCATTCATCCAGCAAAGGTAATCACCAACAGCAACATATAACTCAGAAAACCAAGATGAGAGTCTGTTATGTACCTGAGTGCC